>JARHVA010010130.1:0-215305 GCA_037957365.1 Torreya grandis
TTGATTATTTATTCCACTCTTTGAAAAATGGTGTACAGGTAAAGATGATACTTTTTTGGAAGGATTAAATAAGTCTTAGCATTGATTCTTGGGTTTTAAACCATTCATGAGTCTATATTCTTGCTTACACACCCTATATACTAGTTTTCTTATCTTCTTTGAAGAATGAGTCTTATTACTTGAAAATAGGTCTTTAAGTTCTCATAAATTCCTTAGTTAAAACATTCTCCTCATCCATTTATGAGGTCTCTCCACCTTGAAAGGGTTGTTGAAGACTCTTCACACTTGTTTGACTTTGTCTCCTTGACTAGGTGTAGGATAGGAAAAGGTCTCTTTGAGGATATTGATGAATAGTTTTCAACATTATAATACTTATTGTAACTAATATATAAATTTATTACTCTATAATTGGTGTGTAAGCGGTAAGTAACCTTGAAAATCCCATTGAATAACTCTTATGCATCAATTTGGTGATTTATCAATTTGAACTCTTTCTTTTGCAATGAGGCATAAAAGTGAGGAAAACTTGGATTTGATTTTAAGAAATAAATTTAAATCCATTTGAATCTAAAAATAATTTTAGACTTGAAAAAATATAATTATAACTATCAAATATTTCAGAAGATGAGATTATGCTCCTTTAGCTTGTTTTTCTCCCTATTCCTTATAGCCCTCAAAACAGATAAACCTCCTTGTATAGAATAAAGTATGAATGATCTTGGAAAAATAAGCACATATTAAAGGAAAAATTATCCCCTATAATTATCTTCCAAGTTTCAAGACTTAAATATGAGTGGAATTGTCCTTTTTAGCCCATTTTCTCTCTCTTAAATTAAGCATAATTAGGCCTCCTAGCCTAGAAAATGAGATTTTGCTCTAGATATATCCCACACATGTGAAACCTACAAAAATTATTTGATTAAATTTACCTATTCCATTACCATCCTCCATGACAGATTTGTGCTTCTTCAACCTTGTACAAGTAGGCAAACAAAGAAATGGCCAAAAAGCTAGCCCTTCCTCAAGACTACCTTCAAAAATTAAATTTGTTTGAACAATTATAGGGTGAATTGAATAGTTTTTTGGGATTTAAATAGTTAAATAAATACCAAATCACCTCTTCCAATGGTTTTATATCTATTCAATATCTTTAATACCTTATTTTAGGCTCAAAATTTCATAAAAGTATAGCTTTCCTTGAATCTATACAAGTGCATGTATAACAAAATATCATGCCAGGGAACTCATTTTATTGATACATGATTTTTATGTGGTTTAAAGTTAATTATAAACAAATTTATTTTCTTAATAAGTCCATTTCTTCAAACTAGTTAAAACTAGTCTCTTGGCAGCCTGTGAGTGTCTTATTAGCCTAGCAATGATTCATAAAGTATCGAGACTTAACCAATAAAAAAATAAAAAATAAAAAGTGGATAGGACCCCATAACATACCCTAGGATATTCATCTCCCATGCATCTTCTCCATATAAATCCAAGTAAAAGAAAATACCTCTCGGGTGGCTGAATATGCATTATATGAGGTCAAGGGAGAAATTAGGCATAAAAGTGATGTTTTGGTGTTTATTATGAGTTTTAAATGACTTGTTAGGGTCTGTAAAAATCATAATTGACCTTATAAAATTCTCATTTTCACCATTTCCCCCATTTTCCTACTATATATTTCGTATGTCAATGCCTAGGGTTTATGAGCCTAACACTGTAAAAGACCCTAATAGTTTGTATTAGATCTTTTCCTCCCTATTGAAGGGATTAAAAACTTCATGAAATGTTCCATTAAGGTATTAATTACTTTCATTGAAATTTAATTCTCTCAAAATTCTCATCTTCTGGTCAAAAACATATGCTAACCATCCAAAACATGAGCATGTCTATACATGGCATGTTAATTGTTAAGGCCTACAAAGGATATTCAATGAGTCATTAGCCTTCAAAACTTGTACATAGTACCAAAGTGGCCAAATTATTAATATATCACATATATAAAAATATTTTGAGCATCAAATCCTTATTCTGTTCATAATAAAACCTTCTTGACAAGTTTGAAAATAACTTGGGGTATCCAAGCAAAATTGTAGATTGGTCATTTAAGGTCTTGCCTGCATATGGGAATTTAGAATCTAAGCAAGTCAATGAGAAATTCAATGAATTTTTATATTATATTTGAGAGTTTAGTTGGTATTATTTTAACCTTACCAACCCATTTGAGACCCTACATTCTCAAAAGTATCCCTTCTCTCTCTCATGTCTTCTCAATATATGGCTCTAGGTTTGTGTAGGCTCTTCACTATCTATGACATTGAACTGCATAAAAAGTTTGTTTTATGATTTTCATTGAATTTAATAATCATGTTATTCAATGGGATTTTTTTAACCTTTAGTATTGAAGATAATACTTGTCATCGATGACCTCCAACCAGGCTTTTGACCAATTTCTACCCAAAATGCACAATTTGGCCTAAAAACACTAAAACATGTTAAATGATGTGAAAATGACATATTAAAATGCTGATTTTGGCTAGGGTATCCCTAAATGGGGTAATTAAATTTATGGGCCAACTAAATTTGATTAGTTCAGTTCGAGTCAAAATTCCAAATTTGCACCTGCGTGCTCTAGACTGCTCTTTCCTATCAAATATTTTGCACAAGACTTATGCCTTTGTTATTTGTTTTTGGAAACATTCTAAATGGGAATACACATATAACACATCTGATGTGGACTTCCAATTCAAATTTAATTAAATTTAGGACCAATAACATGCATTCTGATTAATTTAGGTAATTTGTGCATAATGTGCTTAATCATGCCTAAGAGCTAATTAACCCAAATCAAGGCCTAATAAAAAATTCCATGGAAACTTGTTGAATAATTTGTTTTGGAAATAAATATTTAATATCTACATCATCAAGTGACCTCATTTCTTGGGAAGACATCCCTAGGCCATAAATGCCACAAATATCAAGATCCATGCCCTCCATACCTCATCAATGCCTTTCATGATGCCCTTTATGCCTCTTAATTGCCCCTTCTTCCAATGCCATGATGAGGATAATTATAAACTTAATTCCAAAAATTTAATTAATTCTCAACCACACATCTCAATATTGAGATGGATGGTTGAGGTTGATTATGATCAAATCAAAAAATCTATAAATAGGAGGCCTCACAACATCATTTTGAAGCTTAATTAGTGAAAATGTATAATGCAAGATTGGTTCCAAAAAGCTTCAAGAAATTAGTGTTATAATTCCAAATTGATTCCAAGTCAAGCCACTATATAAGACAAAGGTGCCAAGAGGAGATGAAGGTAACCACACTCCATTGAAGAAGACCTCTTGAAGCACAAGCTGAGCAAGCCACCATTATAAAGGCATTTAGAGCATCCAAGGAAGGTGAAACGAATTCTTGTGTTTTCATTCCTTGATTTTTAGTTGTGCTAGTCATTTTATTTTTTTAACTAAGCTCTCCCTAGTGTCTAAGCCTAGATATGTTATGCTATTAGTGTGTTTATTTCATTTTGTTTTCATTTTAGAACTAACACAATACTAACCATCCTCTCTTGAGTCAAATTCCTAGATCACATATGGCATGCCTGATGGGGACAAGAAGCATCTCACACCTAAAAGAGATCATTTTAAAACTCTAAAATATCCATTTAGACCTTTAAACCTCGTTTTTTCCATTTTTTGTTGCCATAGTTTTACATAGTAATCGATGTCGGTAGGAAATACCAACATTGGTTACTTGGCTCAACTGACGTCAATTAGTAGAACTGACATCGGTTATATCTCGATTGGACATTACTAATGTTGGAGGTATATAAATGATGTCAATCATTTTGTTTTCTTAAAAACACAAACTTGAGAGCTATTTTAAAATGCTTGGTTTGGGGTCATACAGACTCTATTTTGGATGATTTTTTTTAAAACCACATGTTTTCTCCTAAATTTTTAGAATTTGTTATTAGTTTAGATTCGAGTTTCATATATTTTTTTACAAAATTTTCAAAATATATTTAAAATGTTTCTAATCTAACATATTTGCTTTTTGGGTGATGCCTTAAGGGTAGACAGGTAACTGACGGATTTTAGATTTGATAAATCATGTTTTAGACCACCTTTTGAATGATTTTAAAATGAATTAGGAAAATTGTTTTGGTGCTTAAAGTAAAATTTAAGGTTCTTAAATAAGTGTTTTTATCATTAGTTTTTAAAGTTACAACTACGACCAAGGGGTCAAATGAACACCACCAAATCTTTCATTTGGACTTAAAATTAAACACACTTGTCATTTTTATCTTCAATAGTTATTTGATCTAATTATTATTTGGAAAGAAGAGAGATGTTGCATGTATGCTCTTCCCTTTTTACCCTTTAGGGAACCCTTGGAATCAAAAGTGCCATTCCTATTGCAAGTAGCCTAATCTAAGGCTTAGAAAGAAAGTCATCTAAAGCACTCCCAAAAAACTCATCAAAGTTTGGGTGACCTTGAAAATGACCCTAAAGTCTTTCTACTTTCATGCTTTATATATTTATATGCATCTTGGCTTGTGAGGGGGACTTCATCACCTTTCACAAGTTCTTTAGGGAAGCTTTGACTCAGGGTTTCATCTCCCAACATTGAATTCATTTGGCTCTTTTGGAGTTACACATGAGATGTAGTGGCACTTTAGATATTGCACTACATTGAGCAAACATCAAGATGTAGTGGTTATAAAAAGGACTAGACCTTTTTGCAAAAAGCCAAGTGATATAGACCCAAAATCCATGCTTTTCTTTTGTATTATTTGGCATGAAAGTCATTTTGCAATTAATTCCCCTAGATCATTCAGGAACTTTTTAGATTTTAGACAAATCCCCAATTGTCATGGAAGTATTATTGTTGTAAGGTGCACCTCAAGGTCCATGTTGTAGTACTATCATTTGAGAGAAGGGGGGTGTAAAAACCCTACTATATAATGCACATTTACTTTTGGATGAACACTTAAAATACTCTCAAATGATGTATATTGATGGATTCTAATAGTACCAAGCAACCTTATCAGTTTAGGATCTAAGAAAAATTAATTAGTTGGTCTTGTCCTAAATTAAAGTCTTGTTTAGAGTCAAAAGTTGGTGTAAACAAACAATCCCAGACCAAAAACATGGTCCTCATTTTTCTTTGAACAAAGAGGCATTATGCTACCCGTGAGAGATCATCAATTTGCCTTATTTAAATTTCACCAAAAGATTAAGAGTCATATCATCCACTTTGATGTAGTTATGTTTCCCAATTGAGTTTAGACCTTGACCAAAGTTGTTTAAGTCCTTCACTTGTAATCTAAATTTAGAATTACAACTTTACAAGTTCATAGGGTTAATGTGTTAAGTAGGTTCACCATTTTCACTAAACTTGAGGGAACTTAGATTTAATTTATAATTTAGGTTGAAGGTTGTTTAAGACTCATAATCATTGTCCTCACTTGATAGACTTAAGCCATTTTGTGCTAAACACTTGCACTTTAAGTCTATATACCACAACATTTTGAGTCAAGAAAGGTAGTGTTATGCTATCAAAATTGTGGAAAAATGTCTTTGTATTAGAGAGTCTTTGAAACAAACTTTTTTATCATAAATTTTGGGTAGTATAGCATAGTTACACTACCCAAATCAGATTCAAACTTTTTTTCATAGCCCCTTTTGCATAAAATTTCAAATCTATTTCTACATGTTTAGACTGATCCAAGTGTACTTTTGATCCTTTGTCTAAAGCACAGTTATACTATTCACCTTTGTCTAGCTTATTTGTCAAAGTAACCAAGTTTTATACCATTAATTATGAGAAAATAAACTATGGTTAAAGTTCCTTTTGTTTCATACCTTATACCTAGTTGACTAAATTCATATCCCAGAATCGAATGCCTAGTGTTTTTTAAAAGTGTTTTAAATCCACTAGATTAAAAATTTCATCTATTTTTAAAGTCTAGATTTTGACGCTGTTTGGCCAAGAGTCCTAGAACATGCCTTGTTTGACCCTAGCTTTTGATGCCGTGTTTGGCCAAAAGACCTAGCAACTTTTAAATTCTTAAAATAGACTGATTTGAAACACTTCAACCTTAGAGTTTGGCATTTTGATTTTCAGTCCATTTACTTGAATATCTTTGTGTGAGATGGATTCTTATCCCTCTTATAATACTCAATTAGGGGCACAAAGCCAAGATCCATTGGCTAACTATTTGGTTAACAAACCACCTTACATAGAGTAAGACCAAGAAAAAATCACACAATACTTAGCTACAATACCCACCGTGGATGAGACAGTACTTTAATAACCATATTATACTAATTTGGCTTTCACGTATGATCCATTTTTTTTAGCAACATTTATTAGAGAACAAAGATGAGATTTTGGTTAGGGCCATAGAGGTAGGGGATAAGTTTCTAATAGACTTCCCCCATGAAAATATACCAAGTCTAGTAAGAGTTCCCCATAATATCATTTACGATCAACGGGCTTCTTCTAGCAATCCTATGGATTTAGTCCAAATAACTTACCAAGACCCCAATATATCCAATTGAGGTAAAAACGTCATGGAAGATCACTTTAACCAAATGCAAATAGCATACCAAATCTACCTAGATTTAGCACATGATTTCAATTAGGTGAACATGGTGAGTAAGCCCCTCATTGACCTAGTACCTTTAATAGGAATGTTGATGGAATTAACTAGACAATAAAATCTAAGTTTTGATCCATTTGTACAAAATGCTTCGATAGATAACTTGATACATATGCCAATTATTGAAGAGGTGTCTTAAGCTTCTACACTGAATAGTGAGCCAAACATAGTAGATAATATGCAAATAATATCTAATCTTGATCAAAGTGGTACTAACACATAAACAACTAGCCAACAACATGTGCCTATAGTTAATCCCATGAGCAGATCATCATACCAAAGAATAAGAGTTTCTATACCCTATCCTCAACCAACTACTTCCTCAAGTGTACAACCTATAGGATTCGATAATCAAACAATGGCTAATGTTACACCTCAATGACAGAATGTGATGAATCATACTCTCCCTCAACAAGTAATGAGTGGTATTACACAACAACAGACACAATCTAGTGTATCAATGCAACAGAGGATGAATACATTACCACCTAAATCAAGGGAAACTAACATATCACCTCACCAGGTAATGATAAACATACCTCTTTAGTCATAGACTAATATGCCAATTCAAAACCATGTAATTACTAATAAAAACATGCAAATATTGGTCAATAATAGATGCCAAATCTATTACATGCTTTCACTTCTTCACAGGGATTTGTGTAACAAGGAGGTCCCCTTATTTCTCAAGTACCTACTAAACAACCATTGGTTAAAAATGTGCCACAAATTTAGAGATAGGGTCTTGGTCCACAAGTTCCTACTCAATAGCAAGGATCAATTAGTTGGCAACATGCCCCTTTTCAACCATTCAGGCACATTATAGTTATATCCCTTCATCCCAACCACAAAATCTTCCAAGTCAAACCTTTATCATCAACCCAAATTAGAATATCATGTAACCTAATGTTTAATTTCAAGTGCATCCCAATCCATGTATGAATATTCTTGGTCCATTCCCCAAACAAACCAATGTACCCTAATAGGTGTCTCCATCATACCCTAGTCAAAGTGTCACACTTGTGACCTCCCAGCCATTTACCCAAACCAATATTCTCCCTCAAACCAATATCCCTTCCAATTTCCTATCCCAAGAATTACAATAGATGAAGGATGTGATTATTTCCATTCAAGTGGGGAAGCAGACTAAGAATTTCAAATTAGATGATGTGTGTTCCTATCCATTCAACATGGAGTATTTGCAGATACCATTTCTTCCAGGATACAAACCACCTAAATTTGATAAGTGTAAAGCGAAAGGTGACCCTAAGGCCCATTTGACTGAATTCTTTATCACATGTCAACCAGTGGCATATAATGACATATACCTTTTGTTGTTGTTTCCAAGGAGCCTCGATGGACAAGCCTTGGAGTGGTTTTTAAATTTGCCCAAGAATTTAGTAACAAACTTTTATGATCTTTGTGATAAATTTGTGTATCACTTTTCCTATAATCTCAAGCATGATATTTCATTAGTGGACTTGACACAAGCAAAGCAAAAATCCAAGGAGAGTTTTATAAGTTATTTATAGTGATGGAGAGCCTTTACAAGATGTTTCACCCATAGTTTAGTAGATAAACAATTAGCTATTGTGTTTACTAAAAATTTGCATAGTGAGATAGCCTATCATCTAGAACTACAATGTGCACATACATTCAAAGAGATAATTGATAAAGGTTTATTGATTGAGTGAGCACTCATCAATAAAGGAGTCATTGAACTTAATTCTACCAATCAGGAAAATAGCCAAGAACAACATCCTAATCAAGTTCAAGCATCATAATCGACACAGGCTAATAATTAAGAAAGACCAAAGTAATTCAACCAAAATAGGAATGTTGTGAGAAATAGAGTAATTGAATCCCATCATGTCAAAATTATGCAAACCTCATCTGTACCACCTTTTCAACTTACTCCTACATAGTAACTTCTCCAATTGATGCCACAAGCATAACAACAAAAACTTACATAATAAATACACTAACATTTACCATTGCAAACCCCTCCTCCTAAGAGAATTGTGCCTGCATGTCATGTCTTTAGTGACCTAGAAGAACCTATTGAATTTGTATTTCACAAGCTTATCAATACTAATTTGATAAGTTAGCCTATACCAAAGTATTATCCACAAGGCATTCCTTATAATGATTGGTATCGTGAAAATGAATTCTGTGACTATCATCGGGTCCATGGGCATAATCTATGATGTGTCCAAATCAAGCATTTAATTGAAAATATGTTAGAGAATGGGGAGATAAAACTAGATAATGGTGCTTCCACCTCCAATTAAACTCTTGGGATCTATCAAAACCCCTTTTCTTGACTTAACAATCAATAGAAGTAGAATAATCAATAATAACAATAATAACCAGTGCAACAACAAAATCAATAGTATTAGAAATAAAGGCCAAACAAACAGAATCAATAAAATCAAAAAAAAATACATAATGACAAAATAGTGGATAAAACCAAGGTTATAATGGTAATAACCAACAAACCCACCATGTAGTTACACATGAATACGATAGGGTTGTAGGTCATATTGCAAAAGCAAGCATTAATACCATCTCCATTAATCCTAGACCAAGTACTAATCAGCTTAGACCATTGATAAATAATAATATTCAGCCAAATCATATGGATAATCCTTCTTTGACCTAGGAATACATATAGGCAAACCAAAAAACTAGGACTTCCCCTTTTGGATCTTACAGTGAAAACTCATCCTTGCCATGTGACCACATACAAGTGCACCAGTAACCAAGACTTATCTTATTTGGTCCCACACCATTCCTAGCATCGATTAGTAATAATGGTCTAGTATTTAATCTCTATTGTGAAATCACAACTTAGAGGTCAAAGATTACTATCCCAGGCCCTCAATCATCCACCAATTTACCCATCATTTGACCAATCATTCAGCCTCAGAATAAATCATTCACTACTAACCAAGATAACAAGTTTGATATTGTAGACCAATCACAAAAGACACCATCACAAATTTCTATTTTATATTTTTTGTGAATGCCAATAATCCACAAAAACACCCTGAATGAGTTTTTGGCCCAATCCACTATTTCTAGTGACATATCCCCTTATAAATTTCAAGCTTTAGTTGGACATAGCTCTAGCCCAATAAGTCACATTGAACTAAAGCGATATGTCTTCTCTTGGCCCACTTCATAATAACCCATTATACATAGAAGTTTGTATCAGATAGCATAAAGTGAAATGTGTCCTTATCGATAATGGATCTAGCCTCAACAT
The DNA here is from genome assembly GCA_037957365.1 of Torreya grandis. NCBI lineage: Eukaryota > Viridiplantae > Streptophyta > Pinopsida > Cupressales > Taxaceae > Torreya > Torreya grandis. The sequence goes on from JARHVA010010130.1 coordinate 9,946, forward strand.
AGTGTCTCTCAAGCTCATCAAGCTTCTTGGGTATATAATGATAGATCTCTAGCTAGAAACAATAAATATTAAAGCCTATGATAACCAAGAAAGAGAGTCATAGGGCACCATTAGTATTCTAGTTATTATTGGGCATTTAACCCATGATACACTTTGCCATGTGATAGATCTTGAGTTATCATACACCATACTTCTAGGCAGCCCTTGGTTACATGAGATTCGTGCAATCCTGCCAACACTATACCAATATATTAAGTTTTCTCACTTAGGGATGGAAGTGAATATTTCAAGAGATTCACACCCATATGAACACTACAAGCATCTTGAGGCCAAATTTTGAAGCTATAATTATTATTATGGTATGAATCCCAGTTCTAAGTAGGATCAAGGAAAAGATATATTTATTGATACTTCACCAGATAATTGCATAGATCCTAATACCTTAAATTCCCTTTCCCACATGCCCCCTCCTGAAGCTTCTAATCATTTCACCATTTTAGATAATGGACTGGGAAAATATGTGGCCCATGACACATTTCACATTACCAATCTTCCTCAGAATCTAAAAACTTTTGGGCAACCTAAGGTCATCCCACATATTCATTGGCAATGAAAAAACAAAGATAAGGGACCTTCATATTTGTACCAGCATTTGGCCTAGGACCTGACCCTCTTAAAGGGGATTAATCATGGTTATACAACAAAAACCAAGATGATTGTTATAAAAATGCAAAGTATCCTATTCCCAATAGGATCATGGAGGATCACAATTATGAAGGAAGAGGCCTCAGACTGAATCAACAAGGAACCATTGAGCCAATTTTCACAACTAAGTATGAAAGACCTAGGGGTGACCCCACATATTTTATTCAAACACCATTACCAATGACTAGTGATGATGATACCGATAATGAAGTAGAGTCTGATCATAGCCTTAACTTTGATAACCTAGCTAAAACCAACTTGTTTGATAACAATGCCATTTGTACCCTTACTTAAGACATTCATCACAATCCATTGAAATTATATTATTCCCAACTGATAGATTGGGACCAAAAAGAATCCAGTCTATCGATTGATGAGTTATAGAATGATGAGATATTCAATGATTTCTTAGGCCTTAGAGACAATGTTTCGTTGGGAGATCACAAATCAGGACTCTCAATCACATTATATCTTGTAGCCTACTTTGGAGAGCAAGTGAACACCCTTAGTGAAAAACAAATAAGTAAAACATTGAGGTCCCAAAGTGAAAACCTCTTTGAGGCACTTTCTGACCAGGGAAAAAGTAAAGATAAAGGCCAATCTAGTGGTGAAAACCTATTTTAGGTGCCATTAGACAGGGGTGTTCATTATTCTTCAAATTTAGACTAGGAGACTACCAAAGACAAACTTACCTATAGATTTAAGTTCAATTTTGAGCAATAACAAGTATTTGATCAAAATTTCCAAGAATTTTTGACTATTTTTTTTACATGGCTAAATATCCCATTAGGAGACTCAGATTCATCATGCCTAGGAGAAGTTAAAGAGTAAGTCCTAATAGAGGACCTTGACATAGTCCAATAGTTTAAGTCATTTCCTATTATCCTTGAAGATAGTTTGACCCTTCTAGTCAAAGATATAATGGAGGTAAATATCAGGGCTCCAACAGACCTAAAATGGATAAAATTAGGAGTGTCTCTCACTGAGGAGGAACATGACATCTTTATAGCTCTATTGAAAGAGTTTATGGATATATTTGCATGGGCTTATTCTGACATGATAGGATTAGACCCTACCTTAGTTCTACACCACCATGTGGTTAATCCTAATTCCAAACCATTAAAATAAAAGCTCTATAAGATGCATCCTTGTATTTTTGTATTAGTAAAAAAAGAGTTGAAAAAATTCTTAGAAGTAGGATGTATTCGATCTATTAACTACTCAAAATGGATCTCTAATGTTGTACTTATTAGTAAAAATCCTAAAGGAATTAAAATTTGTACTAATTTTTGAGACATCAACAAAGCTTGTCCTAAAGATGATTTTACCTTTCCTAATATTGACATGATTATCGAATCCATGGTAGGTAATGAAATGCTTTCACTCATTGATGGCTTTTAAGGATACAATCAGATTAGAATGGCACCAAAATATTAGCATAAAATAACATTCACCACTCCATGGGGAGTATTTTCTTATTAGGTGATGCCATTTGGCCTTAAGAATGTGGGGGGATATATATCAAAGACACATGACTATCATATTCTATGATATGATGCATGATATTGTTACATACTATGTCGATGACATATTAGTAAAATCCAAGACCAGAGCCAACCATCCAGCAGTGTTGTATAAGATATTTGAAAGACTACAAGAGTACAAAGTTAGACTAAATCAAAAGATATGTGTGTTTGGTGTAACTTCAAGAAAATGACTAGAGGTATTAGGCTTCATCATGTGTAATAAAGGTATTAAAGTTGATCTAACTAAAGTCCATGCTATAACTGAGATGGCACCACCAACCAATTTGAAGTAACTTCATAGTTTGCAGGGTAAAATCTAGTCCATTCGATGTTTCATCTCTTAGTTAGCAGACAAGTGACATCCATTTATGCACTTTTAAAGAAAAGAGTTACATTTCACTGGGATGATCACTACCAAATAGATTTTCAACAACTCAAAGATTATCTTGTCAATCCACTTATTTTATTACCTCTTATGTTAGGGAATCCATTCTTGTTATACCTATCAGCTACTGATTATGCTCTGGGGGCACTCTTGGCTCAACATGATAATAATGGAAAGGAGCATGTTGTTTACTACCTAAACTATACCTTGGTTACATATGAACATAGCTATGCACCTGTTGAAAAAGCTTGTTTATCCATGGTTTTTATAGCTCAAAAACTACATCATTACATGTTGAATAATAAAACCATGGTCATTTCAAAAGTAGATCTGCTCAAGTATCTACTATCTCAAAATAGCTTTGCAAGGTAGAATGACTAAATATATCATGATTCTTAGTGAGTTTGACATAGAGTATGCCAATCAAAAAGTAATTAAAAGACAAGTTCTTGTAAATCAACTTGCTAAATCACCCCTCATGGACATACAACCACTCAAGTTTCCATTTCCTAATGAATCCATCATGATCGTTATTAATACACCCCTTGAGGAGTAGCCCTAGAATCTATATTTTTATGGTTCATTCTCTGTGTATGGATCAAGGGTAGGCCTATTATTTATTACACCATAGGGGGATCTAATCCTTAAATCATTCAAAATTATCTTTCCATGTATAAATAACATGGATGAGTATGAATTACTTGTTATAGGACTTTGACAAGTAGTGCATTGGAATGTATCTCATCTTCAAGTTTATGGTGATTCTCAGTTAATCATCAATCAGATCATAGATAATTTTCAGACCAAATATGACAAGATATTTCCATATAAAGCCATAGTTGACACTCTTAAAAAGCAAATTGCCAACATTAAGTTTGAATATATACCAAGGGCTAGTAAAAATACTGTAGATTCCATGGCTACTATTGGATCTTTGATTCAAAAAATAGATAAAGCTAAAGAGTATTAGTTCCTCATCGATAATTTATTAACACTAGCTCATGAACCTTTAATCATTACCATGATTTGTGATATTTTTGGTCCTAATTCTATCTGGTACTTAGACCTTACAACTACCTTCATGACCAAGTTCTACCACCTAACCTATCTTGAAAACAAACCAAATCCATCATTCATAATTCCACTCATTATACTTTACTTGGATCCACTCTTTACCATCATAGTTTTTATGGAACTTTGCTTCATTTTTTAACTTTGATAGAGTCTACATTAGTGTTAAGACAAGTTCATGAAGGAATATGTGGAGCCCATTCTAGCAGGGTAGTCCTATCCAAAAAGCTCTTATGTATTGGTTATTATTGGCCCACAATGGACATAGATGCCACTGCATATGTAAAAAAATGTGACAAATGTTGATGGCATGCTAATTTGATTCATGCCCCAACAAAAACTCTAAAACCGATGTTGACACCATGGCCATTTTCTACATGGGGACTTGACCTCATTGGGAAGATTAACCCCACTTCATCTTATGGCCATAAACATATCCTTATTGTCACTAAATATTTCACTAAGTGGGTTAAAGCTATACCCCTCATGTGACTAAAAAGCAAATTTCCAAATTCATCTTTAACCACCTCATCTACCACTATGATATTCCCTTTGAGATTATATCTGATAATAGAGTATCATTCAAGAACAAAGATGTAGACCAGTTATGTACCAAATATAACATCACACAACACTTTTCTACAATATATTACCCTCAAGGTAATGGCCAGGCTGAGGCATCTAATAAAACCATTGTCAATATTATCAAAAGGATTATCAATAATGTTGGTCATGACTAACACCTCTAGATATTCCCTACCCTTTGGGCATACTATACCAACCATCATACCCCCATAGGAGCCACTTCATACTCACTTATTTATGGTACTAAATCCATCCTTCCTATTGAGGTTGAGTTACCTTCACTATGCTTTTTTTTCAAGCATGTCTTAGATGATCATGACTATCGAGTATCTCACCTACAAGAGTTGGATCTAATTGATGAAAAATAGATAACTACGCTCAATAATCTTTAAGCATATAAGAATTGACTCAAAGGCCACTATAATTAGTGTGTGAAGTATATAACATTTGAACTTGGTGATCTTGTTCTTAAAGAAAACCAAAATAATACAATGACTGAGAGGAAACATAAAGGGAAATTCAAACCAAACTGGATAGGGCCTTTCAGCATCACTGTAGATTATGGATTAGGAGAATACAGACTTTCCACACTAGATGATGATGAACTTTTAGAGCCAATGAATATTATTCATCTCAAGTGGTACTATGCTTGAATGCTAAGGTGTATTATCTGTAAAGCATGTTTTAGTTATACCATTTTATCACTATTCTTCTTTGCACACATACCACCCTTATTCATCTTCTTTCTCGTATTTACTTTCCATTTCCAACCTATTGACCTAGAATGTTCTAAAGCCTAGCCCATTTGACCTTGGTTTTTGTCATTCATTACACAGTTTTAACATCAAGGTATTTGATCAATTCATCAATTAGTTCAAGTATTTCAAACAAGGAGTGTATCTTAGGATAGTGTGATAGAAGTTTCAACAATTACATCCTTCATTTTTTAGTCCTTTTTTACCACCAATCTTGTTACTAATTATAAACACCTTTGGGAAAATTAATACCATTAATCTATGCCATTGTCTCCTAGTTATAACCACATATAGGAAAACTAGGGGAAATACTAAGCCTTGATGTACTAACTTGCCACTTCTTATGCCATATTGTGTTTTTTACCAACTGTGCCTATTTTTTTTGAATTCATGACTGCACTAGTAAAATTCCTTTGCTGAAATGGTGGAACTATAGTGACTTGAAGTCCTACTCTGAGACTATGTAGGCAGTGCTCAATACTTGTTGAGGTCAGCTCAATCACCCCTTTTACCCATGCTTTCACCATTTTGTGAGCAACCTAAGCCATTCTCTCATGATTTTTTGAGTAACTTAAGCCACACTCTTGCCATTTTGAGAGCAACCTAAGCCACACTCTTGCAATTTTATGAGTAGCTTAAGCCACACTCTCGCCATTTTATGAGCAACCTAAGCCATGCTCTCACTATTTTGTGAATAACCTCAGCCATGCTCTCACCATTTTTTGATTAACCTTAGTTTGAACGATCTTGCCTTTTTGTGAGCTTGAACCATTTAATGTCTCATCATTCTTGATTGAGTTAAAATAATTCAAACAATTCCAAAAACATTTCAAAAAATTATTAGAAAAGAACAAAAACATCAACCACTTCTTTGCCTTAAAGATTCTGGGAACCCTTACTATGTTACAAGAAAATCACTTGTCATTTGGTTTCCCCATCCTTTTTGGCCTTTTATCTCACACACTTACCACTTTACAAGACCATTTATATTCTTCTATCACATCCATTCTATTTTTTCCATCAATTATCACATTCTTCCCAATCCTTGGGCGAACTACATTTGGCCTAATTTTTTTATTAGATATTGCATCCATGGAACTATGTAGGCAACATCCACTTGCTTAGTGCATATGGAGATAGCTCAGCCACCCCCTTCCTTTTATTCTATTCCCTCATTTAGTTTGTTTGTTAAGTTATCACCTATTTTTATGGGTAATGTTCATAGGATTTTTATTGCATTGTTTGTTTATTTGTTTCTACTTATTTTGTTTGTTTGTCTACCTATTTGTTTGTTTTCAGCATTGTTACCTTGATTCAGTTTATGTGTGTTCATTGGGTGATTCCTTATCCAAACTTACACTGGAATCCATCCCTATTCATATGTTTACATTTTCATCATGGTTTTTATCATTGGTGCATTATTTTTTATTGAGTATTGGATTATGGGAGTCAATATGTATGCATATTTTGGCCAAGTCTTTATGATGTTCTATCATGAATCCTACCATCACATGCTATAACAAACCTCAGACTCAAGAAGTCTATTCAATAATGGCAACATCTATTGGGCACTCAAATCTTGATTCCACTCCCAATCATATCCCAAATAGAGTAATTGACCATGAAAGAATTTCAACCTTTATTAGTTTCAACGAGAATCTCCCTATTAGTAGGTTGTTCCAATTCATCATTACCCTCTTAATTTATGATCATCCTCAACCAGTTTTATAATGTTTTCCATAATATAGGTCCAATGATTATAACCACTTATGGGCAAATCATTGCACACCATCCAACCTACATTTCTTAATGATTATAACCACCTTTGGGAAAATCATTGAGTTGTTATCACTTTACTTTTTATGCCCATACAGGGGCATGCTATTATCTTGTTTGTTTATCTTAACTGGGGTAGATTCATCTTAATGATTATAACCACCTTTAGGGAAATCATTGTGTTATCATACCACGTTGCCACTATCAAGGTAAAATACTTATAACCACCTTTGGAAAAACCATTGTGCGTCATCTCACTTGAATTATTAATGATTTTGACCACTTTTTCAATATTGTTATGTTTTCACCCCATCATATTTCCTTTCTTTTATCCCCTCATTTCACTTCTTTCTTTTTGAGGGATCATTTGTCAACCTCCTTGTGTCAACCATTCCCTTAAGGGGACATCATACAATTAGTTTATCTTCATTGTAATTGTAGGCATATAGGACCTTTTCATTCTTTGAGAAGACATTACTATGCTTATAGCTTGTAATGCCTTCCCAAATAGGGGCAAACTATATACACCTAAAAATGGCCGCTGATAAACTCCAACCAGGCTTTTGACCAATTTCTAGACAAAATGCATAATTTGGCCTAAAAACACTGAAACATGTTGAATGATGTGAAAATTACATTAAAATTTTGATTTTGGCTAGGTTATCCCTAAATAGGGCAATTTAATTTATGGGATAGCTAACTTTGATCAGTATAGTTCAAGTCAAAATGTTAAATTTAAACCTATATGCTCTAGAATGCTCTTTCCTATCAAATATTTTGCACAAGACTTGTGCCTTTGTTATTTGTTTTTGGCAACATTCTAAATGGGAACACACATCTACCATATTTTACATGGACTTCCAATTCAAGTCCAATCAAATTTAGGACTAATAACAAGCATTCTGATCAATTTAGGTAATTTATGCATAATGTGTTTAATCATGCCTAAGAGATAATTAACCCAAATCAAGGCCTAATAAAAAATTCCATGGAAACTTGTTGAATAATTTTTTTGGAAATGAATATTGAATATTTGCATCATCAAGTGACCTCATTTCTTGGGAAGACATCCCTAGGCCATAAATGCCATAAATATCAGGATTCATGCCCTCCATGCCTCATCAATGCCCTCCATGATGCCCTGCATGCCTCTTAATTGCCCCTTCTTCCAATGCCATAATGAGGATAATTACAAACTTAATTCCAAAAATTGAATTAATCCTCAACCACACATCTTAATCTTGAGATGGATCGTGGAGGTTGATTCTGATCAAATCCAAAAATCTATAAATAGGAGGCCTCACAACATCATTTCTAAGCTTAATTAGTGAAAAGTTATAATGCAAGATTGGTTCCAAAAATCTTCATGAAACTAGTGTTATAATGCTAAATTGATTCCAAGTCAAGCCAATCTATAAGCCAAAGGTGCCAAGAGGAGATGAAGGTAACCACACTCCATTGAAGAAGACCTCTTAAAGCACAAGCTGAGCAAGCCACTATTACAAAGGCATTTGGAGAATCCAAGGAAGGTGAAAGGAATTATTGTGTTTTCATTCCTTGCTTTTTAGTTGTTCTAGTCATTTACTTTTGTTAACTAAGCTCTCCCTAGTGTTTAGGCCTAGTGATGTTATGCTATTAGTGTGTTTATTTCATTTTGTTTTCATTTTTGAACTAACACAATACTAACCATCCTCTCTTGAGTAAAATTACTAGATCATAATACTTAATTTCACTCCATCCTTCTTCCTTAAGATGCCTTCTATAGACTTTTGTCTTTCAAGTTAAAAGACACATCTAATTAAGAGTGGGTAGAATTGAACAATCACCATTGGCTTGTAGGTACTTATGGCCTAAAATCTCTCTTTTTATTTAGAACTAGGAGAATATAAACCTTATGAATGTCATATTTAAGTATTCATCACTCTTAAAATCTTGTAGATCTCCATCTTACTCAAACTCTTATCATAATATGAGATAGATAGACCTCTATCATTGGTGAGTGCTTAGACACCTAGTTTAGCTTAAAAAATGAGAGCTCATACTATCTTATAAAATATAAAATTAATTTCAATCATGGAGATTAAAAACAATTAAACATTTTATGTAGCCTTCAGAACTTAATTTTCCCTATGATATGATTCTTAGTTTATGCTCTTACATAGGCCTGTATGACCTTTTAGGCCTGCTAGATACTTAAATTAGTTCTCAAACTTGAAACTACCTTAATCCATTGAATCAAAACTCATAAAATTTTCTACCTAAATAGTCTAAATGTCATTCAAACACCAAATCAAAACATTATATCTTATTATAAGTCATTTTAAGGTAAGTTAAACCTCTTAATAGTCCTGACTATATGTCTTTTTAAGTTCCTTACTTTATCAATAAGTTAGTCCTTATATGAGAGTACTATGATAGGTTAGATATAACCAAATGGAGCTTTTGGTCTCCTTAATATTTCACATGTGTACCTACCCATTTTATCAAATTTGAAACAAACTTGAACTTAAGCAAACATGTAGGCTACCATTGATGTATCTTTAGGCTCCTTGAGGAAGCACATTTGAATCGTGAAAATAATGCATATAACTTTTTAATGTTTTATAATTTGTTTCAAGAATTTTTAACACTTTAAATTCAATTTTTAGATTTATTTAAACCTCAAATCAACTAAAAATTACAAACTTCCTTTGAGAATAAGCACAATCTTGTGTATGACCTTATTTAAGCTTACTTGATCAAATTAGTATTCTTATTTTTCATACTATTAACAATAACCTATGATTTCTTTAACACTATAAGAGAGTGTTTTATAAATTTATGATGTATCTCATACATTTCATGACTTCTCTTGTGAACTCCTAGCTTCACTTCTTTCATCATATGTTCATTTTACTCACACTTGCCTTCCATATGCCTGATTGTGTGTAGATGCTCAATTTGAGGTCTAATCAAAGATTATGTCTACCTTTTGAAAACATGTTGGCCTTTTAATATGTGTTATAAAACATTAAAAATCCTCTAATTTTATTTACTTAATTCCATGAAAATGCTGACTTCATATAACACTCTTAATGTGATACTTAGACCTTTAATTGTGGATAGACCTGTATATAACCATCTTAATCTTGGTACTGCACAAAACCCATTTCACTTCCATTAGTCATATTGATGTTCTTTGTATATTATTTGGAAATCAACCCATGATATTTTTTACTTTCATACAAACCTCCTGATCCCCCATATATCACACAAGATTAGTCACTTCTCTATAATGCCCATGATGGGCCTGTGTATGCATTCTATTAGGCATAGATGTTACCTTTGTGTATTTCACTTTTTTTGAAGTAATTTATACCTCTTATTGAACACTTATAATTCATATGGATCATTTTCATGTTTTAATGGAGTAGAGATTGCTTCAAAAGGCCCAAGACCACCTCATGATCATCAGAATATATCTCACAAAAGGATGAAACTTACAATTTTATGTTTCATTATATAAATACTCCACAAGGTATATCATGACCCTTTTAAAACCTTGAAGTTACCCTCTAATAATTCATTACTCATATAAAGAGGTAATGGCACTTATGATAAACTATTTGAAAACTCCTTTATGCAGGTATATCCATAATACAACCTTCAATATGGGTGATGATGTGAATCCTTGGGAGAAAAGTAAAAAATGATCAAATGATTATAGATATTTTAATTATGTTAAAATATAGTGAAAACATATTCCATTCAATTTTATGTATTTATATTTGTAGAGAAATCTGAAACTCGTGTAAACCTGCAAATAATTCTTATGAAGCTCTCAGTCTCTCCCACACATGGAAAATTTGTGGATTAAGGTATAATATGTTTTTTAAAACCTATGAGGAACCTTTAAAATTTATATTATGTAACCAAATCATCTGAATAGTCATTTCAAGGAGAGAAAGTTAGCTTGTGGGGTTAACTAACTCATTCAAACTACTCTACTTTATTAGAAATTATTATTAAAGGATAGGGGATGAATCTAAATACCAATGCCATAAAAATTAATCTTACTAGGGCAAATTCCTATAGAAAAAAATTTATGACCCAACTCTCTCTCCTTTGTCCATACCATCCACTTGAAAATTGCCTTTGCAAGCTTGCCAATAGAGCAATGAAAATTTAGATTTTTTTTTTACTTTATGACTTGTGAGAGCTTGAAACTCCTAGATATGACCTATATAAGACCAAAATACACTTTTAATTAATTTTCAACTACAATTATACACCCCAAGTCTGTACAAACTCATAAAATTACCTTTTTAGAGAAAAACATGATCTGTTCTAATGTGTAAACCATTATTCTAGCTTCCCTCTAACATTAGTACAATTAAAAATCATTTTAAATATTTTAAAAGTGTAATGTAATGTCAATTCCATCTTGACCATCTTAAAAATGGACTTAAAACCCTGTAATGGCATCTTCAAGTGCAAATTAAGCTAGTGTAAAAGAGATGATCTCACGTAAATAAATTAAATCAATCCAAGACCTTATAGGAGTTGAAATGAACTCTTAACCATCTTATTTAATGTTTTATGCAATAAATTCACCTTGAAAAGGCTTATTTTGGTCACAATTGAAACCTAGGTTTCTCCAAAAACTTTAAACTTTGTTAAAATACCTTAATTTCATCAATCAAGACTAATGAGCTTTAAACCAAGTGACCAAGTGAAAGGACTTAACCTAACAAATTATTTACACTCTTGACACAACATGACATACCCCTAGGACTCTACAAGCATTGGAATGCTTGATAAGGATATTACCTGAAATAATGATAACAAGACCATATAAAGACCACTTGAAGACTATCAAATCATGATAAAACTTATGAACAAGGTTATATAAGTATGACAAGAAGAGTTTTGAAATATAGGGGTGATAGTTTGACCTGTGAGGTCAAACTTGTACACATTTTGGTGACTCATCAAATAATCATGCTTGATATGCTCATGAATCAATAACTTTGCATCTCTTGTGGGTTTATAAACTTACTCTCATTCTTTGAAATAAGAAAGATTAGACCTTACAACTAATTACAACTCCTGACAAAAAATAAAAATATGTTTCTCCTCATAAAAAAGGAAACGAAATACACACAAAATAAGAAAACTACACTAAAAGGACACCCAATGTGATATAAGTGCTTATGGAAGCAAAGCAAGAAGCTATTAAACCTAACTAAATAAGACAAAGAAAGATCCATCTATATCAAAAGGAAATATCTTGAAACTACTCTCTTCTATAGATAAAAAGTGATGTAAAGTAGGATGTTCTTTGATCATGAAGTTTGATGAGTCATACCTTTTACTTTTTGAATTCTATGGCATGTTTTCAAGTGAAGTGATAGTAGCAAACCAGTCACCTATGAAAACATATTCATCCTATACTTCAAGACCCATTCCATATTGTTTGTCAGTTGTAACCTCATCCAATGATGATTCATCTAGGCATGATTCTTGAGAAATCATAACATCTTGAGTGACATTATAATGCTTATTAGTTGATGCAAGTTCATTAAAATCTTTAAATAGCTTTGCATACTTAATCTAAGTTGCATCATGGTTATCAATGGGCAATTCTTGATCAAACTCTTCATAAGCATGCTCAATATGAAATGTACCATTTCAAAGGTCTTCAATCAATTCAAGATATTCAATTTAATATTTCCAATCACTTTTTATCTCCTCACTTTGGTCAACTTGAATGAGACTAGCTTGAATGGCATCTTCATCCTTTTCCTCAAGAGCTATAGGGTTGTCAAGAGTGTCAAACATGAAATCATGATGTGATTGGGAAATAACTTCTTCAAGTTCAACTTATTTATCATTTGAAACCATGTCAAATTCACTCATGACTTTATCTTGGTGGCTTTGAGAATCTTCCACATCAAGACCAAATGCAACCTCAAAAAAAATAGCCATAATTGGATCTCCTTCTTGAGGTATACTATCAAGACTATCTTCAAGAAACTCATCTTTGACAACCATATTGCTTCTTTATTACTCAAGTGGGGTACCAATGAATATATCCTCATCAAATTCACTTAAATCATCTTCCTCACATTCTCTAAGAATCTCACTTGTAGTTGCAACTTCATCCTCTATCCTCTATAGAGCATGTTCCTCTTGAAGAAGGGAGATGGTGGGAGGCTGATGAGTATACTCATGAGTTTGAGAGGGAGTATTAGGAATTATATATTTATCATAAATATGATTGGGAACTAAGGGGGTATATTATAACTTGAGGTCTTGGGAATAGTGGATTATTATAATAATTCTTGAAGAGAAAGCAAATTCAGTTATCTTATGAGTGCCTCATCCTTCTCAATAACCATTTCATTCTTTTCATAGATTTCTTGAGGTTCATTAAAAACTAAAATTTGTTGAACCCCTTATTTTTTTAAGGATTGGATTCATGCCAACACAACATCTACTTGGGTGTAGAGGAATCATTTTGTATTGATTGGTTGTTGGGCATTTTGGCACCATATGGAGGGTGAAATGCATATCTTATGCCAGCTGGCAAGCAACTAACTAGCTCCTAGATATTCAAGGCATCTTTGATGATTTGGAAAGATGTGGTAATTGTAGTACAAGTTCATAAGGTGATGGATCTAGCAGTTATGATGACCAAAGTTCCATCTTGGCACTTGGTGTGCACATTCTACCCTGGTAGAGATGCTTCTAAGAGCTATTTAAGATGCTTGAGATAACTGAAAAAGGGAGAGACAATGAATTATAATAGAACTTTAGGAAAATTAAATTACTCTATATACACTACTTTGGTAGCCATTATACTTAAGAGTAGTATGGACACCATGAAGGCTCCATTTGTAATTAACTAAGCTCATCTGTGAGCCTCTAGGTCATTAAGTAGAATTAATTGGACATATATTATGTGATGAACTCTATACTCTATCTTTTAAGCTTGATTAATGATGAAGATTATTGCATTAACATATAATGTGTATGATTTGAGCACCTTTTGTATTGATGTTGGGATGTGTAATGGTTAAAATGTCATATTTTCTATCTATTTATGTTAAGTAATGTGTATACATGATTCTAGTTCACGTCTTTAATGGAGTCCCTATAATAGATGGTGACATCATCATGAACTTGTATAGAAAATGAGTATAGATCTTGCACCAAGTGTTCCTATCCTTGTGAGGAGCATGCATATAACATGCGTAATTTGAGTTAAAAAATCCTTTTAACCCTTCAAGCACCCATATGACACTAGGCTTAGCCCATGAAAGGATTATGCCTATGGATCTATCTAAAGCTCTTGACAAATTAATCAAGTCTCATAACTAAATTCTCATGTTATGGCATAAATAGCCCAATGTGGCCCCCGATTCCTTCTCAACTTCACTTCAGGTAAGTGCATAGGGCCTATGCCTTATGTAGATTGATGTAGGTACAACTAAGTGTTAAAATGTTGAGTAAAAAAGGAATATCCCATGCTTGTGCCTGGTTGAAATAAATAAAATACTGAATAAAACAACTATTTAACCTTTTATCTACAACATTTTTGGTTCCATTTGCAAGACTCATGTTGAATTTTATTGTTGTAATGGTGTGAAATAATGATGTATTGACTCTCTCTCAAAAACATCGAGCACTAGCTATAATAGATGAAAAAGAGCTTTGCACTGAAGCATCCAACTTGTAAAGAATAAAAGCTAAGGAAATGGGTTTAGAACAACCTATATGATGCTCTGTATGTAGTATTTTTCTATAAACTTCTTGAGCATTTTCACCAGTGGTTGCCTACCTATTTAACCCATAGAAGAAGTTATGGATAATGCTATGAGTGGACAAAGGAATGCGTAGAGAAACTTGAGACCCTGGATGCTACTTAGAATATAACAATAGACAAATGGTGGCAAGGATCAATGAATAGATACATAATTGAGTTTGTATTCTCAACATACTAATGCCATAAGGAAGTAAAGTACTAGTTTTTGCACAACCCAAGAAGCACATTTATGAAGGAATTAAACATAGAGCTCAAAAAACTAATGGTGGATTATAGTTTTGAAACTTTAGGAATGGAAAGATAAAGTCCTTTCACATATGAGTAGTGAAAAGGGGAGAAATGGATCTTTAGGTGAGGCATAATTGAAGAGGATGAGAAAATTGACACCCAAGAGAATAAAAGATGGAACTATAATAAGAGACAATATAGACTAATGGAAGCTATGAGACTTGGAAGAGCTGAAAGAAACCATAGAAAGTAGGAAGGGCATGGGGAAAAATATCTTGAAATACAATATCATGAGGGTGAGAGATATAATGAAGTGATGGATGGATCTCAAAACTTCATAGGTGTGGAATTCATTGGGTTCTTATATGATTTGGTGACTACAAATACACTTGATGCACCTACCCCCTTTGAGCCTATGACACATGCTCATGTGCTAGATCTTCCACTTGAAGAAAATATAGAAGTAATAATTGACTCTATTAATGATGTAGATCTTAGACATTTTAAAAACTTGTATTACAACTTTGTTATTGAAAAAATTATTCCATACTAGGAGGTGAGCGCAACTACCTCTAGACCATTGGTGTTAGATCACCACAATACAACTTGAATACAAGCATATCAACTTAGCCTATGTTAATAATATAAAGTGGTAACAACCCACAAGAAGTGGTCTAGTGCCACAAATAAGTAGTATTATTCCATTGACATCAACTATGCCAACAATAATGATAGGTCCAACACATAACCTAGTGGATAGAGGCATTAGAGGACCACCACTAAGATAGGTGTTAGGGGGACAAGTGCCTCAAATACCAACTACCCCCCATAAAAAATCTACTAAAAATGGATATGCACTTACCAAAGTATCAAAACATAGAGAATGGTGTAGAATATGTGCTAAAATGTGAACAATAGTGGCATGCATGGGGCATAACCCAATCGAAGCATAAGGTGACCTAGTTTATGACCACTCTACTTGATTGTGCCCACACATGATATAAATTTTTTGATCCTAACCAAACTATGGTTGACTATGATACCCTGAAGGATGCAATCTTAAAGGAATTTGACATTTTGGAGTTTTAATAATAGAGCATCATCATGATAAAATATATTACCCAAAGAATCTTAGAGAGTATATAATTATACGATGTAAGGTTCAAAACTCTTCTAACACTTTGGTTCATTGGAGGGTTTCTCATGTTGTTCTAAAGAGTAATTTCCATGAAGAATTTTATAGACTATCAAAAACCACTTGAAGCTACACTTAGATTCAAAGTAGTCGAAAGTGTAAATACTAAGATCAACCCATTTATGGCAGTGAAAATTGCATCTATGGATTCTCAAATCCAAAATCTTACAACTATCTAATTGCATGATGCTCAAAGTGGAATATGGTGTACTTACTATGAATTAGAGGGCCATAATGGGACTAAATTACCATGGAAGAATGTGTGCAACCTACTTCTAATATGTGAAATCTATTGAGAGGTGTATGATGTCTAAAACTACCCTTTTTTTCAATGCACCTTCCAAGTCAACATAACCATGTATTGTCAGTTATGCAATGCCTACACCCATACCACTATTGACTATCAAGTGATTGAGGAAATGCATGAGAACATAGAAAGAGGCACATGATAGGCTACCATATCAATCATAAGGTAGGTTAACCAAGGTAATCAAGGATACCACCAATATAACATAGGCTTTAGAATGTAGTGAGGTTCCAGAGGGTGAGGTGGAGGATGAGGTGGTGGAAGGTTCCCACCACACTCATGTTATAAGTATGGCTCGATAGAGAACTATCAACATGATTAACCTACACATCCCACATATGGGTATTGTTGAGGTCCCATAAGGTCAAATAATTCCCTAACTTATATAAAAATTTGATCCAAGGTAGGCCTAGCATAGACAAGGGTAGAAGAATGATCAGGTGTGAGATAAAAATAGAAAGATGGACCCTAAAGGAAGAACCTACATATATATATGCAATCAAGGTGTAGGCGACTACTTGTAGTGGATTCACCACTCAGCTACTAGTTATGACAATACCTGAGTTATGCCTGGAATATGAGAATAAGCGTTGCACTAAGTGCATAACATGGCCTAAACCAAAAGCTCTACCTTACCTAGACCAACATATTAGAAAGATGTATTATATTAGGCTATTAGTGTCATCCAAAACCTGTAAGGGGATCTCCAATTAGCACAAGAACTAGAAGTTTAGGATACCACCTCTTGGAAGAAGCAAGATAGTTAAGAAGTTGAGATATAATAATTAACTGAGATAATATGCCTTTTATAAATAAAGGGAATGTTTCCCCTATTAAAGAGCTTGATTTTAGAGCATGTGGATCGAAAGTAAGTTGAGGTTGTCATGCCACACATAGAGAGGGCATGAGAATTTTTCCTTAAAAAATAAGGAATACAACTAAGAACTCTTGGTGAATGCTACTATTTATGGATGGTCGATCTGTGAGGTCCTTGTAGGCACAGGCATCAAGGTCAACATCTTGACCAAGAATGCTTGGGTAAAATGGGCAGCTAACCTTGAGACATTTCACTCATGTACTTTTCATAGCCAATAAGACTTGGGTGTAGCCTATTAGAATTATGAAGAGTGAAATTATAGATATCATGGGCATCAAATTCTATGCTGACTTTGAAGTAATCAAGTCAGCATAGTAGGATAACTACTTGATGCTTCCAAAAAGGCCTTGGTGTTATGAAAGTAATTCATATATACACTTAAAAAGGTGCAACCTGATATTTTATAATAAAAAAAGAGGGTAGTTATAGCCCTCCCAAATGACCAAGGGCCCCCTATGTCAAGAGCATGGACATCAAAGATGAAATCAACCACATCTATAACATCATGGCACAAGGCACCAATACTCTAAACTCAAATGATTAATAATTCCTCTTTTGGGAAGAAGAATAATCAACCTTAGACACCATAAACATTACTTATGATCGATGGGTCAAGAAAGC
The DNA here is from genome assembly GCA_037957365.1 of Torreya grandis. NCBI lineage: Eukaryota > Viridiplantae > Streptophyta > Pinopsida > Cupressales > Taxaceae > Torreya > Torreya grandis. The sequence goes on from JARHVA010010130.1 coordinate 27,784, forward strand.
ATCTAAGACTACTAGTTGAAGGTGTTGCTTGGTGTGTGTAAAGGCACCAAAACTAGTAAAGATAGGTTGGGTCCAAATTGATCATGATTATAAAAGATGGGTCCCTTGTGCAAATAAAAAGGAAAAAAGTGTTTCACCTTATTAAGGGAAAAATTTTAGCACTCCCAAGATATGAAAGGAGTAATCTAGTGGAAGACTATGTTCATGATCTCAAATCATGCATCCTAAAAGAGGTGGATAGAATGGGCACACTAGTGTATAAATTGAGGAACACTACCACTCATTGGTGGGTAGTGCAAAATCTTAGCTTACCAACTTGGAAAGATGTGAAGGAAGCCATTTTCACTATATTCAAAAAGAGTAATGAAGACCTGGACATCTTAGATTATTCTGTGACTCTAACCCTATAGCATATGTGTGCCTTTATGAAGAAACATGGTCTATCTATGGTGAAAATACCCTAAGGAAGCTATGGGTGCATGCCTTCTATAGGACCTTAAATACTTGGGCATAGACATGGTACGTTTTCAATGAGATGCTCCATGAGATAACTAATTTGTATGCCCTTAAGGAGTGGATTATTCACACCTTCTCCTTTTCTTCACAAAAACTTGAATTAATTGAGCCACTACATGTAGTTTGAAGATCAATGTTTGAGGACAATATAATATTGGAGGATCACCTAAAAGACATGTTTGGTGAATAGGGGTTAGCACTCCAAACATTATTTTAGGAGTAAACTATTAATATTGAGTTTATTAATGAAGATGATGGAACATAGAAGGTTCATAACTAGACGAATCTAATAGGTAAACGAAAGTTAGTGTACCAAGTTGAGGATAGAACCCTAGAAGAAGAAGACCCTACCCATCTTTGGATATAAATAATTGAGGGAAGCATAAAGGTCAAGGACTCACACCATGAGAATAATGAACCCTATTGAGTGCCATTAAGAACTACAAAGGTAGATATCAGTTCAGAAGGGGAGCCAAAGATTGCCACTCTAGGAACCTATTAGTCTGACATAGAGTTGGTGCATATTATTGATCTCTTAAAGGAATTCTAAGACTTGTTCCCTTGGAACTACAAATATATGAAAGGCATAAATCCATCCCTTGAGAAGATGAGCATCAAACTAGTCGATGATGAAAGACCCATCAAGAAGTGACCTTATAGGATGAACCCCAATTGGCATGCCAAGGTCAAAATAAATATTGATGGCGTGCTAGCCATAGGCATCATTTACCTTGTATAAGAATCCAAATGGGTTAGCCCCATAGTCATCAACATTAATAAGGATGGGTGTATCTAGATTTGTGTTGACTATAAACTATTGAATGTTGCCTGCATAACTAACCCCTTTCTAGCTCCATTCATTGATGAAGTCTTGGATGGTATCATAGGTAGTGAGATATACACCTTTACTGATGGGTTGTTAGGATACCATCAAGTCTATATTGAGGAGGACAAGCCCAAAAACACCTTTGTAATAGAATGGGGTTATTTTGATTATAATATGATGACCTTTGGGTTGAAGAATGTGCTAGCCATGTTCTCTCAAGTGGTGATCACCACTTTTAAGGACTTGATTCATAAATTATTATAAGTATACTTTGATTACCTAGATAAATTTAAGAATAATTAAATATATTACATTATAAACAAATTTTCACATAAAATATTATAATGTATTATTCCATGTTCATATTTACAAAGAGTATGAAAGCTTATAAAACTTTCATGGGAGGGTAGGGAGAAAACCAACTTTACTATGTAACCAACTAACTAACAAAACAAATAATTAATTTAAGAAAATAAACTAAGTAAACTAATAAAATTTGGATCATAAACCCAAAAAACTCCACCTTGATCCAAAGGGGTATAGAAGAAGATCTGGAGTAATGACTTTGAAGTCATCAATGAGTATCTGTACTATATCTACAAGCTAGCACACTGTACATCATGGTACTGATCAAAATCAATGACATTCCATACATAAACCCACCCAAAGATTTATGGCATAAAAGGTTGATAAACACAATCAAGGCTTACTCATACCCTATGATCATCATATCATACTATAGTAGAATTCAATCAAAGCTTGTACAACTACATCGACCCAAATAGGGTCCTAAAAAGGAACACATCGAAGTGATCCTCTAGTATTTTGTATGGTACATCTCTTAGATGCCCAATAATTTCTAACATCACACATATGCCTTTTCTCAACACTCAAAATTATATAAAATCTAATGTTTATTTATATAACCACTGATGATTTATTGAAGGACACTATGCAATATCTTCCCCCTATTAGGTGAGAGGTGGGAAGCTATGCATCATAAAACCAAATTCAAATTACTCTGTCCACTCCATGTCATGAATATTAGATATAGAAAGTCATAAATGGAACTAATAACAAAAATAAAAGCCAAAAATTTCTATCCCCGTAGTGAACTAATACTTTGAGTGAATAGAAAATTTGAAGAAGGGAAAATATCCTCCAACCTCTGTAGATCCTCTAACCTCCAGTTGGCTCTATTTAGCTTGTTAGATCCTTAGGGACCTGTAAACATAGAAATGTAATAATGTCATCATAGATAACACAAGTTATGTGACACATCATTAAATTTTTTTATTTATTTATACAAGACATTTTTACCCTTTAAAAAAAAACTTGGGGTGTCAGATTCCACTAAAAATGCACCCAACTTCATTACAATGCATAATTTATTAAAAACATGTAAAAAAAATATTTACACATGCCATAATAAAAAAATTGTTCATGATGATGCTCTTATAAATCCACTTACGTGAAAAACTAGTGGTCATATGAAGAATTTAGCCACTATATGTAGAAGATATGATAGTTTGAAATTTTGCTCCTCTGTGAGGCTAGGCAGACCCCGCCTCAATGTTGATTCAAAAAATTTGACTAGTTTACAGGGATTGAAATATCATATAAAGACATGATGGAAACCTCATTATTTATACTCATTGTAAATCTATCTGAGTCTAGTTTTCAAAAAAGTAATTTTAACAAAATAATATGATAGTGTGTTCAAGATATGGTAAAACTAGTCATGGTAGGTACAGATTTTCCTGGTTTTCACAATTTATTCAAATATCACTTGACCTCCATTTTATAAAACTTTTAATATAATTAGTTTTTATACCTCTCCTTCAATCACATTTAAAACATAATTGGATTTTGAACCTTGCTTCACTTCTTATGGTAGTAACTAAAAAAGTTCTCTTGAAGGGTTAAAAACTACGAACCTGTTTTTACCAAGGGACAACACAAACTTTGTTTGAAGAATATTTGAATGTAAAAATAAATATGAATTTTATTTACCCTCTTTAATTGTATATCCATAGTGCCTTCCTTATGTCATGGGCCCTACAAAATTTCAATTTTCTTCTAGCAAGTTGTTTGATTCATCAAAAATCTATAAAAAATACTTCTATCTTTCATCAACGCTTCCTCAATTTTAGAGATATTCTAATATCCTAATTATAAAAGTTTCATTTGATTATTGTGATAGTGATTTTAGTTTAAGAAAAATTTACAACACTTCTTATTAGAGCCCATTTTCCAAGAGAAACATCATCATTCTATAATGATAAAATAATTACATAGCTTAATATGCAGTTGAGAAGATTTTAGGCTTCTATTCTCGAATGATACGGTGGTAGTATTCTAAGGAAAAACACACACACACACACACACACACACACACACACACACACACACACACACACACACACACACACACACACACACACACACAGACACACACACACACACACACACACACACACACACACACACACACACACATGTATGTATATTTCTAACTACCATACAACTATAGGTGCTAATTGACCTGTTAGCCATCATATATAGAAAGGTATATAATGAGCTTAAATAAAAAATACCTTAGCTGCCATTGTATAATTAGGATTGGCTACATGTCTTCTATTATGTTGTACTATGTAGTATATTGTTTAGACCTTTCCTCACAACAATTCCTTCCTAGGACATCGTACAAGCATGATAGTTCAAAATTTTTCTCAACCTTATCTCTCCTCCAAGTCTTTAATTCTCCATGTTGTGGCTCTACAAATTTCATCTTTTCCAAATTGTTTCCTTAACTTTATCAATCCTTATTCATGATTTGTGGCTCTGATACCACTGATTACCTAGATAAATTTAAGAATAATTCAATATATTACATTGCAAACAAAATTTCACACAAAATATTATAATGTATTTTTTTAGGATCATATTTATAAAGAGCATGAAAGCTTATAAAAATTTCACAAGAGGTTATAGGAGAAAACCAACTTTCCCATGTAACCAACCAACTAAAAAAATAAGTAATTAATCTAAGAAAATAAACTAACTAATCAACTTTGGATCATAAACCCAACATATTAAGACAACTAGACTGTGTATGGGTTAGTGAAGGATCACTATGACAAATTGCACTTAATGTTTGAAAGGTGCAGATAGTTTTAGATTTATTTAAATTTCAAGAAGTGTGTTTTCACTATTCCATTTGGTACTTTTATTGGGTAAATCATCTATAAACATGGTCTGATCATTGATCAAATAAATATTACAATCATCCTTCAAATATATACCCCATAAATATAGAAATATGTTCATGCCTTTATTAAACATTATGGGTACTATAAAAAGTTTATAAGGAATTATGTAAAGATTGTAGCATTGTTAGAAGAGATCTTATGAAAGGATGCCCCATTCTATTGGGATGCATCATAAGAAGATGCATTTGAAACCCTAAAGCTCAAACCATCAAGTGTGTCAATATTGTAATTTATTAACTTGGTGACTCCCTTACATGTCCACATTGATGCGTCTAGTGCCAAAATTAGTGCCATTATAGTACAACTAGGTGAAGGCAAAATAGATCATCCCATTTCTTTCATAAGTAAATAACTAATCAAGGCATAAAACAAATACACCATAACTAAGTGTGAGGTGCTTACCATTGTCTATGCCCTATTTAAGTTTCAAAAATACTTATTGGACACCCCTTTCATCTTCTTCATTGATCATGAAGTGCTTAAATACCTGGTGAACAAGCCCATTCTACATAGGCAAATTTATTGATGGATTATTTTATTTTAATTAATTCTAGTTCTCTATTGTAGTGAAGCCTGGAAAATAAAACTTGAGCCCAAACCATCTATCCTACATCAACTCTGCTAATGTGATAGTGCCTATTGAAGATGATATCCCTGATGTGAAATTTTATAGATTCCATTTCATCCCTAAAGACTTCGTAGATATCACCATATTTATGACCTCCAAATCTTCACCCTAGACCATGATGACTAAGGAGAAGAAGCAACTTATAGTTTGCATCACCCCATTTCAACTCATTGATAGGGAACTATACAAGTTGAACCATGATGAATTCATGCATCAATGTGTCCTAGAGCACAAATAGACTTAGTATTATAAGAGGCACATGAGGGGATTGTTAAAGGTCATTGCATTGGAGATGCTATGGTGCGCAAGATACTACAATCAAACTTATGGTGGCCAACTCTATTCCAAGATGCAAAAGAATGTGCCAAAACATGTTACATATGTTAATGAATGTGAAAGCCCAACCAATAAGATGAGATGCCTCTCATCCCCATCCTTTCCAAAGCACCATTTGAGAAATGGGCCATTAACTTTGTTATTACTCCAACTATGTGGTGCATAGGTGTAAGATATATTCTGGATGCCACAAATCACTTCACCAAGTGGGTCAAAGTAACACTAACCAAATACTATATAGCTACCACCATAATAAGGTTTATCTAAGAGAATATCATTAGTCATTATGGATGCTCATTTAACTTGATGAATGATTATGTCATGCACTTCATCAATGAAACCATTCAAATCCTACTGACTAAATATGGTGGTGTACCATAAAATGACACCTTACCATCCCTAAGTGCATGGCACTACTAAGAATTTAATAAAATATTAGGTATATGCCTCACAAAAATCTATGATTTTGGTCACAAATATTGGGATGACCATATGTCATCAGTATTATGGTTCGATCATACTACATAAAAGTTCCTAAACAATGTTACACCATGTCAACTAGTGTTTGGTATAGAGGAAATTTTACCTATGGAGTTTTTAGTGCCCTGATTTTGCATCATGTGTATTGGTCAATTAGATGACCAAGAGTCTTTGAGTGCATGACTGGAAAACTTATAACACTTAGATGAGACACGTACCCAAGCAAGATATAACTAGAAAATAGAAAAGACATGTCAAAAGCTATGACATGATAAGCACATCAAGCACAAGGTTTTTAACAAAGGTGCACTAGTCTTACTAAATGATTCTAAGTACCTCAATCACCTAGGTAAATTATAGATTAGGTCGATGGGACCTTATGTCATCCATAGTATATTGGAGATTGGTGCATGTCAGTTATGCATGTTGATGGGGGAAATGTTCCCAAGGCATTTCAATGGAAATAAATTGAAGCTATAACATCACTAGGATGGTGCTCATTCCATTAGATACCAACTATATGAAATAAAAAATGCATCATGTCTATAAATCAATCTTGACTCAAAAAAGATAGATAATACCTACACTTTTGATTAGGAATACATTTTTTTAAGTAGGAACATGACTAATATGGGAATCTGATAGACATGATTAAGGGATCACTTGTCATAATACACCATGATAGGAAGGGTTCCAAAGCCTACAATCTAAAAAAATCATGTAACAACCCTAGAAGAGTCCTAGTTTTTGATGATCACTTTATATTTAATAAACAAGAAAGTAAATCTAATCTAGTGCAAACCAAAGCTTGTGGCACAAAGTGGGGGTTAGAAACAAAACAACTAAACTAAACATGCATAGAATACATATACTCATGTCAATGCATATAGAATCCTAATGCATGGAAGAGAAGCACAACTGCATTATCTATCTACTCTTACAAAGGAGAAATATCTTTATGAATACTTACCTTGAAGATGAACCTGTTGAACCTTAATCTCTCCCTTGGCCAAAGTGCTTTGCAAGAGATTGTTGTGGTATGCAAAGATAACAAAGACAAATCAAATCTAGGCTACACAACCTATATATGCATCTAAAAAAATTGTCCATAAGACAAGATATGTATCTTCAAGGAAAGTATAAAACCCTAATATTTATTCCTTAAGTAGAATGATCAGTAAGCAGATGTTTATTCGCACTTATTCTTCTTCGCTTCTTTATTCTCAAATGGTCGGAAAGGAACTTGTATATATAGGTGGATCTTTCCATAAATAATTCCAAATATGTTGGTTGTATAGGGTTAACCTAGTTTACCTTATATATTTTTGGAAGATAAGTCACTAGGTCCTGAGCTAGGTTGGTCAAAGAGCCAACAAAACTCTCAAGTAAAAATACCCAAAAACAATATAAGGTCAATGAATTTGACCTAGTACAATCAACTAATGAAAGGGGGTCAAATTAAGAAAAAGGAGGATAATGATATGACAAATGACTAAAATGGGTATAATAAAGAATAATAAGCTTAGGGTAAATGGTTTTAGGAGACAAGTGTGTAGATGGCAAGTGGTAAAAGGGACAACAATATTATGAAGCACTAATGGTCTACCCACCCCTTTCCCAATGCACCCCTTAAGGTGTGCACTTAGAGAGATTGAGACTCAATAGTTTACTATAAGATACAAAGTGTCAATAAGTGATAAAATTTTGAAAATATTATATGTATACATATGCCCCACTCGAAGCTCATCAAGTGTCACATAAGTGCAACACAGGATGGTGCTTCGGGATAGAACATGATAACACACAACACTGATGCTAAGTAAAGTGAAACAAGAAATAAATAAGATAAATTAAAGGACATAATTGAAAAACACATACCTTTACTTACCTTATTACTATAGATGAATAAGTATACTACAAGAGATGTGAAGGTGTCTAATGTGAAGAACACTAGGTGAACCTATAGAAGTTAGTGCAAAAAATAGCCAAAAATGAAATGTTTGGAAGATAGGCATAAGATAGTGGAAAATATTCTCTATGTCATCATGAATACAATATATTTTATGGTTTTAATAATAGATGAGTAGAAATAAAGATATAGATAAAACAGGGAATCTACCTAAAAATAATTGAAAATTTTGAATTACTAGAAAGTGTTTTAAAATAGGGAGAAAGAGAAGTCATTTGGTTATTTTGACTTGTGAAGAAAGAAAAAAAGCTCTAGAGACCAAAAAAGCTAGGATGGTGAGGAGATGACAAGCTAGATGAGGGGGAGCTCCAGGAGTAGCAACGGGTGCACTACAGGTATGCAACTATGAATCTTAAGCTAGTTTTAGAGTATTTTGATGAATTAAGTAATTTTTAGAAATTTTTATTTTTTAGCATTTTTAGATGCTATAATAAAGCCAAATTAGATTATATAGGTAGGAAAAACTAAGATGGGAAATGGGTTTGAAAAAATTAGTGAGAAAATTTTAAGAAGGCACTTTTATAGGAAAATACAAGGGGTCAGTAGGGAAAAACAATTGGGTTGATCCAATTGACCCACTAGGCTGAAAGTGAGCAAAATCCACACTACTAAACCAGTAGGTATGTGCCGACACTATATGTTTTACAAACTACTAACCTAGTACAATTTTGCCAATTGATATGAAAAGCCTAGAATGATAACATAGTATTAGGGAGGGGAAAAAAAGAGGGTTGACTTAGATTTTTAATTCAACTAGGTCAAAATAGGGAAATTTTGGTCAAACTAGGTTGACGAAAGAACCAAAATGGTATAAAAATGAGTGAAAAAGGCCAAAAGAGGACTAGAATGGCCCAAAATGACCAAGTAAGGGTAAAAAGGACCAAGTAGGCTAAAAATAGGTAAAAATGAATGCATTAAAGAAATTTAGGCTTGTTTTTGATTGAAATTGTAAAAAGAATGTATTATGATTATACATGACATGGAGATCTAATACATCTTTTGTTATTTCTTGATTATAGGGATGACCTAGATTCTAGTGATTAGTAGATGCATCATGGGTACTAGATCTACTAGAGAATATAATGATTAGAGATAGAGATAGACTAGTATTTGTAGGCCTAAGAGGGATAGCCAATATGTGCAAGATTCCCCTGAGTGCTATTCTAGTAGTCATGTTCCTAGGATGCTAGGAATGCCTAACTAGCACCTTCAAATGGGAGGTAGATGGGGACATGATAGAGGTAGATATCATCTTGGAGGATGTGCATGCCATCCTAAGGCTATTGATAGTAGGGTTACTAGTGATTATAAGTATACCAGATAGTATGAAAGAGAAGAGAGCCTTATCTATGAGAGATTCAGGCTCAAAGATGATATTGGTGGGTAGGAAAGTTATTATATTTGATGCATATACATCATAGATTCTAGATATCTATAAATATATGATAGGTCTTGTGACATAGTGAGTGATATGTCACAAGTCAGATGGTAATGTACCATTATTCATGGTAACCTTGAGCAGGATGATCCTAGAGGAGGGAGTACTATATGATCTCAATTCTGTCATTTGGGTCTAGCTTATACATGATATGTATGAGGTATTATTCAAAGGATAGAAGTTGATATGACTGATCATATTACTAATGGCTTGGATATATGAGAGATTTCCTATGTATCAACTAGTTGGGTTTTCCCATGTGGTTGATGATAGGTCACCTCAAGTGTAGAGATGGAAATAGGACTAGGTAGTATGGGTTATGCCATATGTACCAATGCTATAGATGGTGAGATGTGTAGACATAGTGTGGTATCCATATGGGCACACAATAATTAAATGGCCAAGTTGAGACATAGTTGCACTAGCTACAATGAGGATAGAGGTGGTTAGATACTACACCTAGTCGAAAGAGCCACATATAGTGGTATAGGAACCAGGATAGAAGGGATTACCTAATCTAGTGACACCAATATTGATGTCTAAGTAGTGGGTTAAATATGGGGGAGGAGGGGACTAAGGACACCAGTGATGAGGTTGACCCTCAAACCTTGTCATGAGTCACCATAGATTGGGTGAGCATGATAGGCAATAGAGCAGGAGGAGAGGGGTGTGGAGGTAGTGGCACTAGAGAAACCATCACTAGCTCTAGAGAGAGATGAGCTATGACCATTGAGGACATGATTTTGATGGAGGCAAGAGGATCAAGAGAGAGTGGAGACAATCATCATCCCTGATGACCCAACAGGTGAGCCAGAGGAGAGCTAGATGATAGAGAGGCCATTTAGGCACATGCTGAGGTAGACATGAGCCATGACAACCAAATTTATACTAAGGAGGTGACCTATAGAGGAGGTGCTAGGAGGCCACATAGATGGAGAGACTACACTAGGAATTCATGTGGATGGGGAGACTATAGTGGTTAAGACACAAACATGTAATAAGGATGATTAGATTATTTCTTAAGTTTTTATTTTAAAATAGAGACTAGAGATAAATATTATGAGATATAATAGTGATCTAATATATATTTGGGTGTGATTTTATAGGAATATATTAGGATGAGGAGGAGAGATGGGGGTCCCTTATAAGGAAATCACTTTATGACATCTTGGATGAGACTCTATAGTTGTATGACCCTACTACATTAGAGGACCTAAGTGTACCATCTACCCCAGCTTAGTTGAGCTGGTTCAGATCAGCAAGGGAGGTAGTGAGGCAAATATGAGCATAAAGAGAGGATATAATCACTAGTAGAGATGGTTGTAGGAGAGATATATACATGACAAGCCTTGGTAGAGGAGAGAGATGCACATCTGGCTATAGTGACATAGATGACATATGCACATATAATGACCCTAACCCAGTTGGCATAGGCATAGGCATAGGTAGTGCACCTATATGGATAGGTAAAGGGATTTAGATCTTAGATGGCCTTTTTATAAAATACTAATTAGAGGAGTTAGATCAAGGCCTCAACTAGAAGCACGGCTAGGCCATGAGATAGACAGGATGGATCCAAACCATAGAGCTGAAGCATTGTATATGGTTGTATCATTTACTAATTATATATATATATATATATATATATATATATATATATATATATATATATATATATATATATATGATGTATCATTTTGGCATATTGATGTTGATTGTGTATGTTGTCATCATTATGGTTATGGTTGTGAATACTTTGGATATAATTATTTCTAGCACATGTATTTAGCTATTATTATATATGCTATAGAAAATATATGAGACGTGGTTTCTTTTCTAACATTATGTAAAAAACATGCATGGTTAAAAATAAATAGGCAAAAAAAAGGACCTGGTAAAATATAATCAATAAAAAATGTACTACACACTATTTCAAGTTGGGAGATGTGTAACAACAAGAAAATGACTAAGTATAAAGAACCAAGGGATGGTAAAAAAATGAATTTGTTTTTAAACCAAAGTGAAAGATTTTTGCACCAAATTAAAACAAGTAAAATCATTCTAAATCACTTTGGGAAGTTTGAAAATAATGTAATATAATGAAAGGTATGTAAAAGGGCACAAATGGTATAAAAACAAATTAATTAAGTCAATCAATTATACTAAATCATGTTGGGAAGTATAAGAGAAAAACAAAATTGGAAAATTTTGGTCTTGAATTTATCACACTAATTCAAGCTAGGAAGTATGAAAAATTAAAGAAATGGTTGTATTCTTACATTCACTCAAAAAATAAGAAGATAAAAGTGAAAAAGAAATGAAGTAAGCATAAAACACACTAGATCAGTCTAGGAAGCATGTTAATGATGTGTAGCTTCATAATCAATCACATCTTATTGCATATTTGACACATGTAATTTTGTTTGTGACTTGTATTATTGGAAAATTTTGTGAAGAATGTTGGGTCCTATCTAAAATCTTAAAATTAAACTCATAAAGAGAACACCACTAGGGTGGCAAAATTAAGACAATTAGGTAACAAAGGATGTGGGCAATAGGAAGGAAAAAGGTGGTAATTTGTGAGGAATGTCGGGTCATATCCATGGTATTACAAAAAAACTCACAAATGAGATCCCAAAGGGAGTAATCAGTAGACAAAACAATATTTCTCAAGAGGAAATATGAGGGATATAGGGAATGAAAAAGGGAGTGTAAAAAGCAATACTTAGGCATCTTATGAGAAGACCTTAGGAGATAAGAGGCGCACTAAAGACATAAGAAGACGCTAAGTGACTAGTGACCATCAATGTGCAAAGGAGTTTACTATAGACACAAATATTTCTAGGCATATAAACGTGCTATTAAGATCAAATCATGAAGGTCTATTGGTACAAGGAAAGGTAAAATGGACCTACCTTTCCATGATGTGTTTCCCATTCTTCAGGACTCCTTATAAAGCCATCGATCTACTATGAAAATTAGGTACTTATGAGAAAGTAGGTAGTACTAAAAGTTTTTTTATTCTCCTTTTCCAATCTAATGGCCTAATACACCCCAAAGGACCTTGGCTCTATCGTGAAACTAACTGTGGAGTTTGAGCTTCGACTGGAAGAAGGAGATGTGTTTTGAATCACATCTTTTAGTGTGATTTAACTTTTAAGAATATTTTTGCTTTTTATATCATTTCCTTTTGTAAAATTATTTAGATTTTAACTTTTTATGGATTTTTAATATTCCTCCTCCATTTGAATTCATAATGACCAATCATGAGATATGTAGTGATACACATGAATGAGCTTTAGGCTAAGGCTAAAGGAATCTAAGTAGCCAAAGATAAAGATTGACTAAGACACTTAGGTTTAATAATGACACAACATGTGATATCAAGTCTCAACCATGTATATGCTTAGTTTGCAAAAATGGAAGAAGGGAAAAAGGAGATCCAAAGGTGGATTGGTGAAAGGAAAGTATAATGAGATGCATTATTTGCTAACAAATCACATGGTAATAGAAAAGAAGGGACAAAGGGAACAAGGTTGGTATAACCAAATCACAATGATAAATAACTATGAAAAATAGAGATAAGAAAGTAAACAATCATGAAGGCAAGTTGAGAGTTTTGAAAAAAAATCAAGAAAGAAAGAGAAGACAATGATAAATAAAGACAACCATATGCAAATGGAAATAACAATATAAGTAAGATATAGTACAAGAGGTAAAATCAATATATAAGAAAAATATGAATTTAACACAACACCAAATGATATAGTAGATAGACAAAAATAAAATTAGAGCACATATCCAATCAAAATGTAAATGTAAAATCACCATGCATGTGCTCATAAGTACTGATAAATCTGCCCACACACATTATCCAAGACATCAGATAAATCTCTATGAAGCTGGAGATGAAGTAATACTAATGTCTCATCAATATTCAATGAAAATTGGGAAAAGAATTCTCTTCTAATCTCCTCAACTAAAAAAGTAGGAATACTCACTAGATCATGTTGAGGAGGCTAATTAGGTAGGGGATGCTTAGGATAATGCATGGGAGTGGGCTCTATGGGATATGCAGGAATCACTGATGGAGAAGGATCTACGAGTGAGGGAAGGCCCATAGGTGAAAGAATCATGGGTGGAGGTATAGGAGGTGGCAAAGGGACCATAGGCAGGGATTAAACCCTGAAGATGGATCCATGGGAGAAGAAGGAGAAGCCTTCTTATGGGGATAACCTATGGGAAGAACAAAAGAAGGTTTTAAAATAACTATAAGGTGATCCTTAAGGTATTGTTGAAGGATGTGGTAATGATCAATGTGATGGGTACCACATTGGTGCCATAGAAAATACACTTCATTATACTCAAGTATATATTTTGGTAGAACCTTCAGGGAGGTATGATTTTTTTGAGGAAGGAGAGGAAGGATGTAAAGTATCAATATACTATCACAACTTGTGACAATGGGTATAAGAATGATTATCTATCCCATGGAAGCAACAAATATGTTTGTGAGTGGTCTTAAGATAAACACTCACAGAAGGAGGAGTAATAAGAGTGGAAGAAGCTAGAGAAGACTCATCAGCCCATTTGGTGGGCAACAAATCCATCTAAGGTAAGGGAAGCAAACCATCACCAAGGGAACATGGTGATAAAGGAGGAATGGAACTAAGATTCATGGAAGGAGCAATGGGATGAGAAGTAGGGGTAGGCTCAGTGAGAGCAGGAATGGGAATAGGATCAAATATAACAAGAGATAGAATGGGCTAAACTATAGTGGGAGTAGGAATGGGATCTGATAAGGGCTCTACTAAGGGAAGAACAAGATCTATATAAGGTCTAATAAGGGTCTCACTAATCTCAAGAGTAAACCAACTATAGTGATCAAGGAACCTAGAAAAGTGGTAAGGCTCGGTCATAGCACGATCTATGAGCATACTCCTATGAGGCTCCTAAAAAACTAGAGGTGTTGGCACCATCTCTACCCTATGATAAAGAGAAAAAATACTAAAATTAGGAGCTATAAATAAAGGAAGATAGGAAGATATGTGAAAAGACTCAAGTAAAGAAGAATGATAATGGATAATCTTGACATCATGGGCCTATATAAGACCACCTAAAAATGGATCATCTAGGGAATAACCATCATCATAATTTAGGGTGTGAAGATTAATGACACAAGTAGGGATAACCTTATCATCCAAGGAAGTTTGGTGAATATAATGCCAATTCTTAGTCAAGACTACAAGAATACCATCGCAAGGAGCTTATGAGAATAAGGTTGCAAGGAAACATGAAGATGCAAGATGAGGTGAGGTGAGAGATTAGAAGTTTTAATATTTAGGTTAATCTCATCAAGCTCATCATCCTTAGAATCTAAGAGGTTAGGAGGAATGTTCCCAATGAGTTTGGGATGTCTATTTTAACCTCACATTGAATTAATGAGGAAATTAAGATGCTAAGACTCATATAATAGAATGTTGGGCAAAGGTTCAAGAGTAGGAATCTTGAAGACACCACGGTCTTGGAATTGTTCAAAATTCTAAGAGTTATTATCACCCTAAATCCTATAAATGGACCATTATGAGGGAATTTAATGCATTGATAGATGGAAGAAGTAAAAATTCTCATATGGTGAGTCTATGACCTACTAAGCAAGATGTTATAAGAAAGGGGAAGTTAAAGATCATCACTTTCATGCAAATGGTAACAGGTGGGATGGTAATGGAAAGCCACACATAACCTAGAGGACGAATTTACATTCTATCATATCCTTGGTAGGCATTTTGTGTAGACTTGAGATTGCATTCTAAATATCTAAGGGTCTTAATGAAGTCAAGAGAGGTAATACAAGTTATAGAAACCTCATCAATCAATGTACACTTAACATGGAGATTACCTATTTGAACACTAATGAATAAAGGAGGATCATCCAAAAAAAGTAGAATCTCATTTGGAATTATAAAATCTATAGGAAATTTTAAGGAAAGAGAAGTGTCCATAGTTTCATCAACGTTGATAAACATCTCTTCACATTATTTTAATATATTATCCTTGAATCTAGATAAGGTTGCCTCCCATCCTATTAGGGGAGGATGAGGGATATTCATCTCAAATAATAGTTGTATAATATGGTTTCTATGATGTGGAGAAGTCCTGATAAGATCAAAGAATGTAATTTGGGATGGGAGATTAGTGAGTTCTGTGATGGGATCCCACTCATCATAACCCATAAGAAGGTTGTTAGATTTAGGTGCATAATGATTAAGGAGGTCCTCAGAAGGAGGATCCAAAGTGCATTATAATTTATGTTGATAAGAAGAAGATTTGGAACAAGGTTGTAAATCATGGTATGATGATGAAGTAGTTGATTCAAGTTGATTGTGAGAATTGGTAGAATAAGTATTAGTATAAATGTGATTATCATTAGTGTTAGAAGATGATGGAATAATAGAAGAAATTGAAAAGGAAGTGTTATCCAAGGGAGAAGCAGAAATTGGATCATCAAAAGTAATAAGGTCATCTTGCCCCAACTCATTTAAATGAATTGGATAAAAATCTTAGATAACATGATATATTCTAGATGAAGGAGGAGTGTAGATAAGTTCAGAATCAATAAAAGCAACCACCCTTTACATATTAGTCATGTTAACCACATTCTCTTCGAAAGTGGGTTCATCAAGACTTTATACATTATTTATGGAAGGGGTGGCTTTGTCTTGATTGTCCTAAATAGGTTGATGATTATGAAAAGGGTCTTTGTAGATAGCCAAATGATCATTGTCTTGGTTTAAGGCTTGATTTTTATCATGTGATTTATAGTCCTTAAAAGCAATTTCATAAGCTTGTTAATGCTTTCGAATGATAGAATCATGATAAAAAATAGGATCCAAAATAAATTCCATACATAAATTATTAATTTATCTATAAGTCTCATGAGAATGACCCCAACTAGTATGAAACCAACAAAACTTGTTAGGATCATACCAGGATTTCATAGGATGGGAAGGGTCAAGTTCTCATAGAAGAGGCCTAGGTAGATGCTTAAGAAATTTAACTGAGGATAGAGGTTTATGAACATTAATGTTTTTTGGTGAAGATAAGTGAGGATTGGTATATTTTTGATAAAGGGGAACTAGTTCTGATGAAGGGGTAGGAATGATAACTTCAACATTGTGAATGGTGTCATAAGAATCTGTAATACCATCATTAATAACATTGAGATTTTTGTTCTTAAGTAAGAGATGAGTACCTGCATAAGCTTGGGGTGGATTGAATTGATGCATAAGTAAATCTTATCATTTACCTTAGTCAATATCCTCTTCCAATGTATGTGGAGAGAGAGTGTAGATGTAATATTGAATATTAGGAAAAAGGGCATTAGTAAAGAGATGGAAAAGATTATCATTGGCCATGTTATGTTCACATTTATTTGACAAAGTTTTACACATTTTAAAAAGGGCTTGATCAATTTCATTTTCAAGTTGTTTGTAATTTATGAAGTGGGCCAAAGTGTTTTTGGGAAGATCACTAGTTTGGAATTATTGAACTACATCATTCACTAAATCCTCCAAACTAGTAATAGAATGAATTCTATGTTGGTTGTACCAATCCAAGGCATCACCTGTGAGATTTTTGGCTAAGATTTTGGTAGTATCAAAGGCATCCAATTTAACCCAATCCTGATAAATATTTCCAAATGTTTTAAGATGAAGGGTGGGATTAGTTGATCTTGTTATCACATAGGATTGCACCTGTCTTGATCCTATAGCTTGTTGTGCACTTACCTAGTGAAATAATAGAAACACCTCCAAAGACATGGGACCTTGGAAATTTGAGGTTAATCTTTGGATAAGGATGGCTTCCTTTCACTAAATCTGATGCAAACTGATAAAATACCAATTTTGTGAAAATCTTGCTCTTTAGTGCTTTTGAATACTAAACTAGGGTTTTGATGGGGAAAATGGCTGAAGAATTGAAATTTGTATAAAAATAAAAATATGGTGATTTCACCAAATATTTTATAGTGGATCTAAATTCTTGATTGATAAACACAAAAGAGATGAAATTATATTGAATTTATTTAAGCACAACCTCATACAAACAGAAATTAGAGGCAATATTTTGGCTATTTTTCACAAAAGGGAAAATATGTTTATTCTAAACAATATTATCAAGAGGTAAAAATACCATAGATGAATTTTATTGAGACTATAATAAGATACGAAGATTTCACTAATAATGAAATAACTTGCACACACACAGAGATTTCACAACCAAAGAGAGGCAAATCTTCAACTTTATTTCCCTTCAAAGCTTACAACCTGTAGTAAATACATTCAAAATGTAGAAAA
This sequence comes from Torreya grandis, assembly GCA_037957365.1. NCBI lineage: Eukaryota > Viridiplantae > Streptophyta > Pinopsida > Cupressales > Taxaceae > Torreya > Torreya grandis. Next base: position 45,603 of record JARHVA010010130.1, read on the forward strand.
TATAACTAGTATCAAAAAGATAGATTGATACATGGGGTCTACCCATTTTTATACAAAATATGTTATAAAATAAATATAGTTGTTGAAACTCAAATGCCCAATGAAGAAAGTCATGCAAATCTAAAATCCTCATGCAAGAGAGGTGAGATCTTCTATTTCTAGAATTTTTTAGACTTATGAAATGGATGGAACATGGCATGCATGAGATGGGCATGATCTTTGGCATAACATGGCATGGTTGGAACTGATGGATATCCATGCAATGTTTCTTCATTTGGTAGTGGCTGAAAATAGCTTCCTCATGCAAAAAGAGGTGCCAAAAATAGAACTAGTATTTCAAAATAAAAGATAACTTTGAAAATAATTCCAAGTTACTTTTTTGTGCAAAAAACCCTAACTTGTAAAAATCAAGTGAGACTTTAACAACTTTTTAAGTCTTTATCACTGAATAGTGCAATTTGCACTTCATGATTTTGCACTTTTCAACAATTCATAATTATCAAAATGGAACATGTAACTTGCACTTGTGCTTTTTGAAACTTTCACATTATAAAAAATATAAAGTATAAAATATGTTTTTCTATTTCTCAACATCAAATAGTTCTCTTCTAAAAGTACTTATTGATATGTTACTTCAATGTTTACCTTCTATTTTTTATTATTTCATAGTGATCCATTTATTGCTGCAATAACCTTTTCCTGTGGAGGTTGGAGGTGATGGAAACACCTAAAAGTTCCCTCAGAGGTTGGAGGAGTTAGAAGCACCTAGAAGTTCCTATAGAGGTTGGAGGGGTTGGAAGCATCTAGAAGTTCTTATGGAGGTTGGAGGTTCTAGAAGCACTTGGAAGTTCCCATGGAGGTTAGAGGTGATGGAAGCACTTGGAAGTTATTACGAAGGTTAGAGGTGTTGGAAGCACTTGGAAGTTCCTATGGAGGTTAGAGGTGCTAAAATCACCTAAAAGTTCCCATGAAAGTGGGGGGTTATAGGTTTGGTAGGATTTAGAGCCTATCATGCACTTTGCACATTATGAAATGTGTAAAATGCACATTGAGTTTTGGATTCTACTAGATTGGGTGTGTGGTGGGATCTAGAGTCTGCCATGCATTTTGCACATTGTGAAAACATGCAAAGTGCATGGTGAGTTTCACATTATACAAATTTTGGATATGGGTTTTTTTAGGATCCAAAACCCACAAAGCAATTTACACATGTGTAAATTGCATCTATTATTTTAGATTCTATAAGGTAAAAGGGGAAGATGGTTTTGTGGTGGCTTTAGGGTTTTTACTATATGGGATGATTACCTACTAATCATTTACAATATAGTAGCCTTCTGAGACATTGGGAATGGAGTCAATTTTGATTTTGATAAACTCAAACTTAGGGGAGAACAAACTAGGATTTTCCTAAACATGAACAAAACAAAAAAATAGACAAAACAAAATAGGAAAAACAATATGACCTAAGGGAAAAACTCCTAACAACTTTGACCTGTACAAAAGTACTTATTGAAAAACATAACTAACCTACTAAAAAAATGTGTACAAAGGCACTTAGGGGAAAACATGGAAAATAATATGTGAAGGGTTACAATTTACAAGTACTTTTCACCTGGGTCAAATGGGAAAGATTTAATATCACTTGTGATAAACCAAGATGAAAAACACCTTGTTTTTGGGAGCTCAAGATAGGTAAGTTAGGATGCTTAATTGATAATTCTTTTGGCATGCTCTCAAGTGGATGAAAATGGACAAACATATCTCCAATGTAGACATATTGGTCCATTTATTCAAGGCTTGCTCCGAATTGGACTGTAGGGGCCCTTACAACCACCTCATCTGATTTCTCAACTTTGTGCTCTAAATTACACACAACATGTGATGTCTCCTTTGAATTGGTGCTTGGTTGACTATCTAGGCTTAGGTATAAAATATCTAATTCATCCCAAAAGGTAGTTTCATCTTAGTCATCTGAGACAATGGAAACTTCAACACCATATTTGCTCTACTTTCTCTAAAATGAGCCATATGGTAGTTCATGAATCCACTTAAGGCCCAAAATGTCATGTTATTATGGCTCTAGATCTGACCATTCATATTCATTCTTAAATACATCATTACTACCTTCAATGGATAATTCATCTTGAGACTAGTCAGGCTCTTCAACTTGATTTGCAAGTTCATATTCATGTTCTAGAGGAGACATAAGATGGTTTACAACCTATAACTAATCCATGAAGTCATGGTATAGTTGTTTCCATACTTTATCCTAATCTTCCATGTTCTTTATTTCCTTCTCTTCTTTAGTTGACTGATTGACTATGTCAATCTCGATACCTTAATCATCTTCATTTATAAGAACACCAAATGGAAGATATTAGAATAAATAAAAACCCCCTTTTCTCTTAGCTACAACTTAAATACATACCTCTTCAAGTATGAAGGCATCAATACTGCCTTTAGGCTCTAAATCACCAAAGCCATGCAAAGAAGTTTGATCAGAACCTCACTCTTTCCATTTTGAATGAAGTGGACTACCTATCATGATATCTTCATCATAGATAACTTGTGTTATCCTCTTCAAGTTCAAATTTGACTACAAACTCCTCCTCTATTCTTTGTAAAATAGGTTCTTTGTTCATGAGGGAGATGGTGGGAAGGTGAAGAAGTTCACCTTGCTTACAACTCAGGAGAATATCATTCCAACTAAGTACTTTAAAGGCTCTGTTAGGTGGTTTTTGGGGAAGGGAGGGAGAGTTTTGAAACTTTGGTAGGGTAGGCTCATTAAGCTGAGCTAACACATATTCTCCTTAAACTGGCTCTTAGACTATCTCAACTAATACTTCCTCTTTTTGCTTTGTGCCCTCTTTGATTTAGTTCCATGAGGGGTATGTGAAAGATTTGGCCACCTCTTCCTTTTCCTGAATGGGTGTGGGAGAGGGTGGTTTCACAAGAGAGGATATGACATAATTAATGTCATTAGTATAGGAGAGGATCCAAGATGGGATGATAGGTTGGGTTGGCACAAGTATAGGCTTTCTCAAAGGAAGGGGATCTCTAACACTTAGAATTTTAAAACAAGAAGGCTTACTAGAAACTTCATAAGGTTTACCTTGATTAAAGCTTGGGTTCTTGAATGTGGGATCCTCCTTTTGAGTGGGTTGATCCTTAGCTTCAATTTTTTACATCTGTATAAGAAGTTGATGCATCTAATCTTTTTTAGTTATAATCTATCTAGCCAAGCAATCCTTATGATATATTTCTTGCTCACTGTTAGGTTGTGGAGCTAAAAGCTTCAACCTTTGCAAACTGAGGAACAGATGGTTGCTGAGTTCTATAGGAACCGGCGTCGGCAGTAGGACCGATGACGGCAGAGACCAGTGCAGAAGGCCACCGGTGACGGCAGGAAGTCGGCCGACGTCGGCAGAACCAGACAAGCAGGGACCGACGTCGGTCGCCTGTGTGTTCCAGAACTGCTCATTTCACGGACAGTTAGTTAAGTGAACAAAGAGTTTGCATGTTGAGACCAGTTAGAGTCTTGTGCTGCGAGGACAATTGTCTAAATTAAGAGTCTAAGTTAGTGTTTGAGTTAAGGATCTATTTATAGACCCATTGGCATGTATTGTATAAGGCATGAGATAGAAAGGAAGAGTTCCTTCTAGTTGTAAGATCTGTGAGTTGCAGGTTGTTGCAAGCTCATTGGGGATCTACATGTAAGTTTGGTCTTTGAATTGCAGGTTGCAGGTTCATGAGAGATCAGCTTGAAGTGCTATAGAGTGCTTGATGTACCGGCAGGGTTATTACTGACTGGTTGGTGAGGTGAACACCAATTCTGTGTGTGAGTTGGTTATTGGGACCGTTTTTTGTGTAGGAGAGTGTGTGTGAGAAGAATTACTGAACACTTGAGGTGTGGCGAATCTCTGTAAGGTGAAAGAGTGTGGCGGCTCTTTGTTGTATTCTTTTCTGTTAGTGTTAATACAAGATAGTGTATTGTCTCTCATATTCTGTGCTATTGGTGAATTCTAGTTACTTGTGTTTCTGGTTATTTCCGCATATTCAATTGCTTATATTTGGTAATCATACTGTGCTCTTTCTGAGGAGCAAGATCCCAACTAGTGGCATCAGAGCATGTTTGTTGTTCTAGATTCCTGACAACTGGTATCAGAGCCTTGGTTGTAGGTTCTTAAGCTTGATACCAACAATCGGTATCAGAGCTTTTGGTTGGGATACTAACAGATTGGTGTAGATCTGGGTAGTGTGTTTTGATTACAGGTTACTCACAGGGTTTCTGTTTGAGTGGGAGTTGAGCAATGACAGAAAGCAGTCAACTACGAATGGAAAAGTTCAATGGCAAGAACTACCAATTATGGAGGATGCAGATTGAGGACTATCTGTATCAGAAAGATTTGTACTTACCGTTGGGTGGGGTTGCTAGCAAACCCTTGGATATGAAAGATGAAGAATGGGAGGTTCTTGATCGAAAGGCTCTGGGATCTGTTAGATTGAGTCTCGCATCATCTGTGATTTCCAGCTTATCACAGTGTAAGACAACGGTGGAGTTAATGGAATCTTTGGCAAATTTATATGAAAAACCCTCAGCTTCGAATAAGGTATTTCTTATGAAGCGTTTATTTAATTTGCAAATGTTGGAAGGTGGATCCGTTCATAGCCATCTTAGTGATTTCCATGGTTTAGTAAACCAGTTAAGTTTAGTCAATATTGTATTTGATGATGAAATAAGAGCTCTCTTAATCTTGTGTTCATTACCTGAAAGTTGGGAAGGTTTGGTAATGGCAGTTTCTAATACTGTGTCTCCTTCAAAAGTCTTAAAAGTGGATGATATTGTGAGTGTAATCTTGAACGAAGAGATACGCAGGAAAAGCACAGGTGAATCATCTGGAGATGCTTTGAGTGTTGAAGGAAGAGGAAGGCCAAGAGAGAAGATAGAGCGTGGGAGATCAAGGTCGAAGACGGGCAAGAGATCCAAGTCCAGGTATGGCAGAATAACCTGCTGGAAATGTGGAAAGCAAGGGCACTTAAAGAGAGATTGTAGATTGGGTACAGATCAGCATGAAGAACATGAAGAAGAAGCAGATGTTGCGGGTTACATTGCACAGGATGCTCTGGTATGTTCTTTGGATAAAGTAGAATCTTGGGTATTAGATTCTGGTGCCTCTTTTCATGCATCCCCACATAGGGAATTTTTTCATGAGTATGTCCAGGGAGATTTTGGAGAAATTTGTGTAGGGGATGGTAAGCCTTGTCAGATTGTTGGCAAAGGCAAAGTGAAGCTGAAACTGCAGACAGGTAACACATGGGTGTTAAAGGAGGTCATGCACATCCCAGTTTTGAAGCGGAATCTGATTTTTGTTAGAAGTTTGGGTGAAGAGGGTTGCACAGTAACTCTCACAGCGGACTCTTGGAAGGTTACCAAGGGTACACTTGTTGTAGCTAGAGGTAAGAAAGTAGGTACGCTTTATCTATCTACTTGTTTTACTGATTCTCTTTCTGGGTTATCTACTTCAGCTGTAGATTCGGAGATGTGGCTTGATAGGCTTGGTCACATAGATATGAAGGAGATGCTAGTTCTTGAGTCAAAGAGTATGCTTTCAGATTTGGAAGGCATGGATCGTGATTTCTGTATGCAAAAGAATAAGGTGAGATTTCTTGAGGAATCTGATGTTAGTGACAAGAATGGGAAAGCCTTGGTTTTCAAGGAGAAAGTGACGGACAAAGTTCAGCACAAGGTGCAAGGGAATTCTGGGCAGAGCAAGGGTGTTTTGGACAAGGGTTTGATCCAAAAGGAGCTCGCAGGAAAAAGTCAGGTCTCACAAGAAAAACACAGAGACCGACGTCGGCAGGAAAACTGGCGTCGATGTCCAGACAGGGACCGATGTCGGCTATGTGCAGCTCGACGTCGGTGACTCGGGGCAGACAGAGACCGGCGTCGGCTAGGGGAAATCGACGTCGGCAGAAAGGCAGTCGCAGGGAACCGACATCGGTCGGATGTAGACTGAGATGTGACCGGCATCGGTCACTGAGACAAATTTTGGGTGGACAGCAAGCTGTCATGGAGTCTCAAGCACCCATATGGAGGACTGAAGGTGTAAGTAAGTTCTTAAATTTGTCATTTCCCTTCTTTACACTACTTGTTGCTCACTTATGGCATAGGACCAGGAAGTTATTGAAGAAGCAAAACAGGTAGATCCAGGAAACAGTGGGAGCTAGGCATGGATGAGGATGTGATTCCTTGGAGGAGAACCAAACAGGTGTTTTGGGTAGTGTTGCCAGTTGGAAGTAAGCACTGAGAGACGAATGGATGTTAAGGATGAAGAAGAGTGGAAATGGATACGTGAGATGGAAGATCAGGGTATTTGATCTTGTATTAGCTACAGGGCAATGGAGGTTTGTTCATTGTGTTTCTCTTTACCAGGTTGGATAGTATTAGCTACACTATCCTATTTTTTGTATGATGTGCTTGTTGCAGGGTTACATATACAGGTATTGCTGAACTAAAGGTAAAGCTAGTTCAGGTGTTTGTCATGGAGAATCTGGGAGCAGCAAGATTCTTTGGCAAGAGTGTGTTCTAGAGACATGGAAGGTCATGTGTTGACTTTGTTTCAGGATGATTGTGTGAAACCGGTTAGCACGCCGATGGTTAGACAGTTCATAGAACAGGTGTCTTGATTCACATAATGAGGTTGAGTGCATGGTATGTACTAAACCTAAGTTTTCCCAAGCAGTGAGAGTTATCACAAGTTAGGAGCTAATCCGGGACAGAACCATTGGAGGGCAGTTCAGTGGATTCTTACAGGGACTAGTAGCAGGTGCACATGCTATGCAAGTTCAGGTTTATTTCTACATGGTTGTAGATGTGGATGTGGCAGGTAATTTGGATGACAGGTTTTGCACCATGGTTTTTGTGGTGGTTGGTCTTCAAGGGTGATTTTGAAGATGGATACATAGCCAAAGTAACAAACTAGATGGTGTATAGGTACATGTACAGGTTGCAGCTATTTATCTCCAAGTGGGAGATTGTTAGGTTGTGGAGCTAAAAGCTTCAACCTTTGCAAACTGAGGAACAGATGGTTGCTGAGTTCTACAGGAACCGGCGTCGGCAGCAGGATCGACGACGGCAGAGACCAGTGCAGAAGGCCACCGGCGACGGCAGGAAGTCGGCCGACGTCGGCAGAACCAGACAAGCAGGGACCGACGTCGGTCACCTGTGTGTTCCAGAACTGCTTGTTTCACAGACAATTAGTTAAGTGAACAAAGAGTTTGCATGTTGAGACCAGTTAGAGTCTTGTGCTGCGAGGACAATTGTCTAAATTAAGAGTCTAAGTTAGTGTTTGAGTTAAGGATCTATTTATAGACCCATTGGCATGTATTGTATAAGGCATGAGATAGAAAGGAAGAGTTCCTTCTAGTTGTAAGATCTGTGAGTTGCAGGTTGTTGCAAGCTCATTGGGGATCTACATGTAAGTTTGGTCTTTGAATTGCAGGTTGCAGGTTCATGAGAGATCAGCTTGAAGTGCTATAGAGTGCTTGATGTACCGGCAGGGTTATTACTGACTGGTTGGTGAGGTGAACACCAATTCTGTGTGTGAGTTGGTTGTTGGGACCATTTTTTGTGTAGGAGAGTGTGTGTGAGAAGAATTACTGAACACTTGAGGTGTGGCGAATCTCTGTAAGGTGAAAGAGTGTGGCGGCTCTTTGTTGTATTCTTTTCTGTTAGTGTTAATACAAGATAGTGTATTGTCTCTCATATTCTGTGCTATTGGTGAATTCTAGTTACTTGTGTTTCTGGTTATTTCCGCATATTCAATTGCTTATATTTGGTAATCATACTGTGCTCTTTCTGAGGAGCAAGATCCCAACTAGTGGCATCAGAGCATGTTTGTTGTTCTAGATTCCTGACACTCACTCATCTCTTATTGATGGAGATAAGATTGATAATAAAGATCCTCTTATTGGATATTATATACCCTTTTCCCATAAATCTCTACATTTTATCTCAAAATCAAGCATCATATCCTTGAGCCTCATTTCTAGTTGACTAGTGAGAGGCAAATTCTGACAAGGCTAGTGTATTGAATCTCAAGGGCCACTTGGGGTGAATCCATGTATTTTTTTAACTTAATATGAAGGATAAGGAATGAATAAACATGTATTTTGATTAAATGAGTGATGATACATACCAAATGATGGTGATTAGGCACCTAGGTTACTCATACTAGCTAATGTTGATTCAGAATCACCATTGGTGATATCTTGCTTGCTTCCAAAAGCTGATTAGAGGAAATACACACCAACAATCTTTCCACTCTCTATAGGTTTGAGTCCCACCAGGTGTGACAAATATTTTTATCACATAAGATTACACCTATCTTGATCTTGTAGCTTGTTGTGAAATTACCTAATGACACAATGGAAAAACCTCTAAAGCTATGGGACATTGGTAATTTGAGGTTAATCTCTAGATAAGGCTAGCTTCCTTTCACTAAATCTGATGCAAATTGATAAAATAATAGTTTTGTGGAAATATCTCTCTTTAATGCTTTTGAATCCTAAACTAAGGTTTTGATGGGAAAAAGGGTTGAAGAATTGAAATTTGTAGAAAACTAAAAATATGATGATTGCACCAAAGAGAGGAAATTATGTTGAATTTATTTAAGCATAGATTCATGCAAATAGAAATTAAAGGCAATATTTTAGCTATTTTTCACAAAAGGGAAAAGATCTTTATTCCAAAAAATATTATCAAGAGGGAAAAATACCATAGATGAGTTTTTTTGAGACTGTACTAAAAGATTAAGCTTCCATAAATAATGAAATAACTTGCACACACACAGAGATTTCATAACATAAGAGAGTTAAATCTTCAACTTTATTTCTCTCTAATGGTTACAACATGCAGTAAATACATTAAAAATGTAGAAAATATAACTATTAAAAAAAAAGATAGATTGGGCCATGGGTTCTACCCATTTTTATACAAAATATGTCATAGAAGGCATATAGTTGTTGAAACTCAAATGACCAATGAAGAAAGTCATGTAAATCTAAAACCCTCATGCAAGAGAGGTGAGCTCTTCTATTTTTGGCATTTTTTGAACTTGAAAAATGGATAGAACATGGCATGAGTAAGTTGGGCATGATCTTTGGCATAACATGTTGTGGTATGGCATGGCTAGAACTACTAGATCTCCATGCAATGCTTCTTCATCTGGTAGTGGCTGAAAATAGTTTTCTCTTTCCAAAAGAGGTGCCCAAAATAGAACTAGTCTTTAAAAATAAAAGATAAATTTGAAAATAATTCCAAGTTACTTTTCTATGAAAAATCCCTTTCAAAACTCAAGTGATACTTTTACAACTTTTGAAGTCTTTATCACTTTTTCCAAAATGAACTGTACAATTTTCACTTCATGATTTTGCACTTTTCAACAATTTATATTTACCAAAATGGAAAGTGAAATTTGCACTTGTGATTTTTGAAAATTTCACATTATCAAAAATATAAAGTATAAAATATGTTTTTCTCTTTTTCAATATCAAATAGTTCTCTTCTAAAAGTCTTTATTGATCTGTTCCTTTAATATTTCCATTCTATCTCTGATTATTTCATAATGATCCATTTATTTCTATAATAGCCTTTTCCCATAGATGTTGGAGGTGTTGGAAGCACCTAAAAGTTCCTATGAAGGTTGGAGGTACTAGAAGCACTTGAAAGTTCCCATGGAAGTTGGAGGTGATAGAATCACCTGGAAGTTCCTGTGTAGGTTGGAGGTGCTTGAAGCACCTAGAATTTCCCATAGAGGTTAGAGATTATAGAAGCACCTGGAAGTTCCTATAGAGGTTGGAGGTGATGGACGCACTTATAAGTTACCACAAAGGTTGGAGGTGATAAAATCACCTAAAATTTCCCATAGAAGTGGGGGGTTATAGGTTTGGTAGGATCCATAACCCATCATGCAATTTTCACATTGTGAAACATGGAAAGTGCATGTTGAGTTCTAAATTTTGATAGATTTGGTACATGATAGGATCTAGAGTCCATCATGCATTTTGCACATTGTGAAAACATGCAAAGTATATGGTGAGTTTTGAGTTCCACAAGTTTTGGATATGTGTGTTTTGAAGGATCTAAAACCCATGAAGTAATTTGTACAAGTGTAAATTGCATCTTGATTGCTGAATTCTGCAAGGCAAAAAAGGAAGATGGGTTTTTGGTGGCTTTAGGGATTTTTATAAAAAAACAAATGGGGTCTCCATTAGGGTATTATATGTAATGATATTTTTGGGATAAAAATATCAATAGATCCATTATAATAAATTATAGGTGTGATACCTCCTATATCAATGTTAGCAATTTGAGTAGTGAGAGGTTTATTTTGGGGATGCTTAATGGTTTTGTTAACCAAAAGAGGTTGAGGAATGAGATTGAATTGAGAATATTGAAGAAGAGGAGTGGGAACATTCTAGTTATGTGTGACCTAATCCATTAGTTGAATATGAGTGTGAAGATGGAGAAGGTGGTTTTGAATTCTCATCATTTGATTTGTGTTATGAGCTTGAAAGGTATTCATTTGATTTAGTTCTTGTTACACTAGTTAATGTGTTCGATTAGCATTATTAGAAGCATTTTAGGTGGTATTAGTGGCTTTGGTACCACTATTGGTTTTGATAGGAGCTTGAGAGGAATTATGAGAATGTGATGTACTAGTGGCAAAAATTGCCTGTGTAGCAAAAGATGGACTAGTGAATGGTTGAGAAGGAGAAGCACTAGTAGCATGATTACCTTGGGTAGAAAATGATGCACTAGTGGAAGGATTAAGGATAGTGGATCTTATGAGCGGTCCACTAGATTTAGAACCTACCATGTTAGTGGATATACTAGGCATGGAGGTAGAAAATGTTAGATAAGAAGAGGTTATGGTATGAGAAGGGGTGATAATCAAAGGAAGAGACTGAGAATCAAAGAAAATGGTACCCATAAATCTAGTTGAGAATGTAGGAGTAGGTGAATGAGACTCTTTAGATTGAACATTAATCATAAGATTGTAAATAGTAGAAGGATATTTTCCTCAATGTTGAGGAAATTTAGAGATAAAGAAGATCATTTTGGGGATATAATATAATTTGGGTTGGCCTTCTAATGAGAATAGAGGATAATGATGCAAATAGGTATTAGGAGGGGTCCCATAGTTCATTATGCAAGTGGTAATATGAAAATTAATAGCATCCAAGAGAGGATCCCTACTCTATCTATGGGAGACCCTATGAGGGTTGGTAAAATTCATCATGTTTTTTGACTATGACTCAATATTGTCATCAAGCAGAAAGTCCATGATGAAGGGAAATAAAGATAGATGAGAAAGCAAGGAAACAAGAAATGATAGAAATAGTACAAAGTTGATTGGGTTGACCTAACATAAAAATAGAATCTATAAATAGTATAGGGTTGACTGGGTCAATCCAACACAATAAATAGAGGCTAGAAAAAGAGTAAACATGGTTTAAAAATAATAGAGGGTTGATTGGGTCAATCTAGTACAATGAATAGAGTATAGAAAAAGGTATAGAGTTGATTGGGTCAACCTAATACAGTAGATAGGGAGAATCAAGAAACCTATAACAGATTGTGAATTAAAACAAGACAATTTTTTCAAGTGATTTGAAAAGTAAGAATTTAAGGGAAACAAACAATCAATTGGATTAACACTGGCCAATCTAATTGAAGCACACAACATAAAACCTTGCACCAACACTGACTAATATAAGTTTTTATTATACAAAATACAATTGAGAAAAGGAAAGCAATCAACTTAGAAAGTAAAGAAATAACTAATTGGTCAACCTGAGTGTTTATTAGAATATGATTTTAAATGTGATGGGAAGTTGGTTATAAGCAAGGAACTAGAAGGCAATATAAGGATGGTTTCAGGTAGTTTGGGCTGAAAGGGATCTGTAGTGGTAATTATAGAGGATTGGTATTAGGGCCTACCCTTCACTTCACACACTATAGCGATAAGGGTGTTAGTTGCTTAGCCAATACCATTAACCATGATTTATACTTGACAAGAACATCAAGTCGGTTTCCTCCTTGGTGATGAAAGCCAAGAATGTTGACCTTGGGTAGTCAACTATTAAAATACTTGTTTAGATTTTGTGATTTGGTCATGTGTGCATAAAATAGAAAATAGTGAAACTAAATGATTAATTAAAAATCACCTAATTAAGTAATGTGATCTATTCTAAGCATGCAAGCAATAAGAAACGAAAGTATGAGCTAATTACTAGCATATAAGGTTAATTCTAACTTTAAAACAAGGTACAATGTTGATATAGTCAATAGTGTATGCACATAATACAAAATAGGGTTGACAAGGTTGATCCTATACTGTAGAAGTAAGGTCTAAAAGTCAATAGGGTTGACATAGTTGACCCAGTTATCCAAATAAAAAATAGAACATAGAACTAGGTCAATAGGGTCAATTTAGTTGATTGTGTAGGATCAGTTTCAAAGACTAAAAATTGTAAAAGGAAGTATGAGCTAATTACTAGCATATAAGGTTAATTCTAACTTTGAAACAAGGTAAAATATTGATATAGTCAATAGTGTATGCACATAATAAAAAATAGGGTTGACAAGGGAGATACTATAATAGAGAAGTAAGGTATAAAAATGAATAGGGTTGACATAGTTGACCTAGTTATCCAAATAACACATAGAACTAGGTCAATAGGGTCAATCTAGTTGATTGCATAGTAGCAGTTTTAAAGACTAAAAATTTTAGATTAAAAATAAAGAGATAGAGAGATATAAAGGAACCTTGATGGATAAAATATGTAGAGAATGAAGATTTCTATTGAAGAATCTTGATATATGCTTGCAAATTCTAATAACTAGTTTTATTGGGTCGATCAAGCTTTGTAGAAACATATTGTTAAGTAATTTGAATGTATAGGGTCAACTGGTTCAACCTAGTATGTTGAACCTGATGTGTGAAAAAGTATAGGGTCAACTGGGGAAACCTATTAGTCTAGACTAGAAGTCTAAAAATATAGAACTTGTACTAGGTCATTTGAGTTGATCTAGTAGCATTTACCTAAAAACTTATGCATAGAAGTTAGATCTGGGTTGATGCAGTTGAACTAGTATGGCAAATATATGATAAAAATAATGATGAGAAAGAATGAAATAAGGTGAAAAAATCCTACAAGGGTCAATTCACATCAGGTTCACTAGAGTGTATGTAATAAAAAATGCATCATGTCTATAAATCAATACTAGCTTAGAGAAGATAGAGCATACCTACACTTTCAATTGGGAATACATTTTCTAAGTGGGAGCATGACCATTATGGGGATCTATTAGACCCAATTAAGTGATCACTTGTCAAAATACACCATGCTAGGAAGGATTCCAAAGCTTACATTCTAACACAATCACAAAATAACCCTAAAAGAGTCATAGGTTTTGATGTTCACTTGATATTTAATAAAAAAAAAGTAAATCTAATCTAGTGCACACCAAAGCTTGTGGCACAAAGTGGGGGTTATAAATAAAACAACTAAACTAAATATGAATAGAAGACATATACTCATATCAATGTATACATAATCCTAATGCATGGGAGAGAAGTATAACTGCATTATCTATCTACTCTTACAAAGGAGAAATAAAGTTAGGAATACTTACCTTGAAGACAAACCATCCGAGCCTCAATATCTCCCTTGGCCAAGGTGATTTGTAAGAGGTTATTATGGTATGTAAATATAACAAAGACAAATCAGCTCTAGGCTACACAACCTATCTATATATCCAAAAGACATCTCTACAAGATAAGATCCATATCTCCAAAGAAAGTATAGAACCCTAAGCTTTATTCCTCAAGTATAATGATAAATAAGTAGATGTTTATTTGCACTTATTATTCTTCACTTATCTATTCTCAACGAGTTGGAATTGAACTTGTATATATAGGTGGATCTTGCCCTAAATCTATTTGAATATGTTGGCTATACAGGGTTGACCCAGTCAACCCTATATGTTTTTAGGAGATAAATCACTAAGTCTAAAGATAGGTCAGCTGAAGTTATAATAAAAATATCAAGTAAAAATATCCAAAAATAAAATAGGGTTGACCCAATTGACCTAGTACAGTCAACTGGTGAAAGGGGGTCAAGGCAAGAAAATGGAGGATAATGATATGACAAATGACTAGAATGGGTACAATAGAGAAGAATAAATTTAGGGTAAATGGTTTTAGGAGATAGGTGTGTAGATGGCAAGTGGAAAAAGGGACAAAAATATTATGAATCACCAATGGTCTACCCACCCTTTTCTTGATGCACCCCTTAAAGCATGCACTTAGAGATATTGAGACTCGATGGGTTCTTGCAAGATGCAAAGTGTCAGTAAGTGATAAAAGTTTGAAAATATTATGTGTATACATTGAATTTTTGATCACAAGTCAATTGTTTTATTTTTACCATAATAAAATTTAGCACAAGCTAAATCTTTCCTTATGTTTGTTTTGTTTATGTTGAGTGAATAAGTGTGGCACTTTCAAGCCCATAGGAGAACTCTTCTGGTGCTTACATGCATGAATCTAGTTGGGTGAGTTGAGCATGGTCTCTTTCTAAGTACCTAAGGCAAGATACATATGTTTTTATTCATGTGAAGTTTGATAGATTTAGAAATCTATGAATATAAGTTGACAAAGGGAATCATCCAAGATTCTCATGCACAAGGAATCAAGAGGAACAAATAAGGTGCTATAGGACTAGCAAAAATATTTGTATAGGGTAGGCAAGACTAAAGTAAGAGACATGAAAGTGTAGATACATTGACCAATAAAGAGAGGTGCACTTGTAATGAAGTACAACAATAAGAAGAGATGGAACCAAGGAGGCTAAATCATGTATATATGAAGCATTGCACCCAAGTTACCATAAAAAGGTGAAGATCATGCCACATTAAACTAAGTTCAAGAGAATGACCATCAAGACAACTAGCACCACCCAATGGTCAGTGGGAAGTGACCATTTGAATCACTTATCCTTCACCAAAAAACCTTTATAAAAATTAATAATGTGATGATGGAAACATAAAGATCTATAATAAATGCATAGTTGGTGGCAAGTTTTAGTATATTTTTTAGATTTAGAAGATTTATACCATAGAAAAGGATAAGAGAAGGGTTTGGAAGAAAATGGACTTGAGTGAGGAGGATATTAATAAGGTGATGGTGCTTGAAGAGAAATAGAGACTTACCAAGGAATAAGATTTGGCTAAGTTAGAGAAAAAAGCCATGAAGGGTCCCATAAGTATAGGACCATTAGTTGAGGTAGTCAAACAAGCACCAAACCGCCCCACTAGGAAGGTATAAGAAGTTTCAAAAGAAGCATTCTTAAGTAGTGAAGGGGTGATTCAACAAAAATAAGACAATATTAACACCTTATAAAAATAAATGAAGATAACAGAGGAATCCCAATAGCAATAAGGTGATGTTAGCATCAAGGGAATTAATTTGGAGGTGAGTATTGAGAAACCTTAGGAGGAAGAAGCAAATGAGGGGGAAAAGTCCAAGTAAGAAACCCTTAAGGATCAAATAGATGAGTTCTCTAAGGAAAGTGCCAAAGAGAATAGTGTCACCAGTGAAGAGGAGGAAGTACAAATAAAGATGGCCATCATTGAGAAGGATGACAAGGAGTTGAGCATAAGAGAGAAGGTGTAGAAGGGATGGGTGGATGAATAAATTTATATGTATGACACCATGACCCTAAGCTTCCACAACCATGATGAAAAAATAAATCTCATTCACATATGATCACTATATGGATGAGCCTCAATTTAAGGCACCTAGAGTGGTTATTTTGAGCCTAGAAGAGCCTGATGAGGGGAAGGATTCCCTCCTTATAAAACCTCATGCCATGAACCCAGTCTGATCTGG
Organism: Torreya grandis; assembly: GCA_037957365.1. Lineage (NCBI taxonomy): Eukaryota > Viridiplantae > Streptophyta > Pinopsida > Cupressales > Taxaceae > Torreya > Torreya grandis. The sequence goes on from JARHVA010010130.1 coordinate 61,562, forward strand.
GAATGTGCTAATCATAATGGCCACTAAATTTGCATGACAAAACATCATCAATGATGGTAGGGTGAGAAAATGGAAAAATATCCATAAAAAATCAAAATATGAAGCACAAACCACCAAATTCAAGATGTAAAAACTTTGTGAGTGCATAGAGATGACCAAAACATCCCTTTTGGTTGATGTTTATACTTTAGACCTTTCAGAGGTTGATAAAATTTATGTGTTGGTAGAGCAAATGCTCCTAAGATTAAAACATAAGCTAGCACAAGAAGAGAAAGAAGATCCTACCATCATGTAGAAGAAAGAGTTGGTGGATAAGATCGAAGAGGTAGAAGACCTCTTTGCCAAATTATAAGATGGTGTGGATGTAGCAGATGCCATTTTTTGAGATTCTCAAACCAAGCCTTAGTAATAGACATGTGCCTAAAGTAGGCAAAGGAGGATACAGATAAGATGATGGTGTAAGTATACTCAATGAATATGTTAGAGTAGGCATAAATAATGGGAAATGTCAATGCACTTAGAAAACAAATTAAGGACCAAGAGAAGAATCTAGAAGCACTCTTTCATGCTATATAGACTAAGGCCTACGATCAAGGAAAAATCATAGATGGGAGTGTAGAAAAGGTAAAGACCAATGTTGAATCCTTCCAAAAGGAGTTAGAGAACATAGATGTGGTTGCACTTACTTCTACATCCATATAAATAGATAGTTCCACTAAATAAATCAAGCTCACTATTAAGGGATTTGAAGACTTCAATGCCAAACTCAAGGAAAGTGCACTTGAGTTCTATGCTTCTAAGATCTTGACAACATGGTTCAAGGATGGACTAAAGTTTTTATATGGGGTAATGTTGGCCTCCTTATTTTGTTAAGTATTAGATTCATACAATATGACATCCAATTAGGCATAAAATAATAAGTTTTTAGTGATTATCTATTGGGCATTTTGGCACCATTTGAAGGGTGCAATGCATATCTTGCACCAGTTGATAGGTGGATAACTAGCTCCTAGATCTTCAAGGTATATTTTATGATTTTTCAAGACATAGATACTATAATATAAATTTTTCAAGGTGATGGATTTGATGGTTATGATGACTAAGGTTCTAGCTCGATACTCAGCATGCATGTTCCACCATGGTGGAGATGATCCTATGAGCTATTTAAGATGCTCAAGTTAGTTGAAGAAGGGAGAGACAATGTGAATTTTATTAGAGATTTGGTAAAATGGAATTAATTTTTATATACTATTTCTACAACCATTAGACTTAGGAATAGTATGGACAACATGAAGTCTCCATGTTTAAGCACCCAAGCTCATTTATGAGCCTATGGGTCATTAATTAGAATAAACTAGACATATATTATGTGATGAACTCTATAATCTATATTTTAAAATTGATTAATGATAAATATTGTTGCATTAACATATAATGTGTATGGTTTAAGGATATTTTATATTGCTATTGGGATGTGTAATAGTTATATAGTCATATTTTTAATACATTTATGTTAAGTAATGTGTATGCGTGCTTCTAATTCACATCTTTAATGGATTCCCTATAATATATGGTGGCATCATCATGAACTTGTATAGATAATGAGTATAGATACTACACCAAGTTTTCATATCCTTATGAGGAGTATGAATCTAGCATGGGTAATTTGAGTGAAATCAGCCCTTTGACCCTTCAAGTGCCCATATGACACTAGAATTTTTCCTAATAAGGCTTGCACCCACATGACACTAGGCTTAGTCCATGAAAGGATTATGCCTATGGATCTACCTAAAGCTCTCGATGAATTGATCAAGTCCCATAACTAAAGTCTCACACCATGACATAACTAGTCCAATGCAGTCCCTAATTCCTTCTTAGTTATGCTTTGAGTGAGCACATAAGGCCTATGCCTTATATTGATTGATGCCAACACAACTGAGTGTTAAAATTTTGAGCATAAAGAGAATACACAATGTTTTTTCCTAGTTTAAATAAACTAAGGACCAACTAAAAAAATTATTTACCCATTTTTATACAACAAAATTTAATATCCAACCTTCTTAACTAGGACCTCTTTCTTGTCGTGATAGCCTTCTTGGATAGACCTCCAAGATGGAACAACTTTAGGTTCTTGAGAAGGGAGAAAAGTGGCTTGAATAGGCACAATATCTTCTTTGGTTTCAAACTTCAAGGCTTCAAATCGCTTGTTTATGCTTTATTAGAAAGGATCTTATTGAAGAGGGTTAATGGATTCATGAAAAAACATAGTATAAGAAGGATGATAAGGAATAAAAGAGGAATCTTGACATACCTAATCTAGCTCTTATTATTTCCTCTCCCAAGTCTCCATCTTCTCCGATAGAAAACTACACAACTCATTCATTTCTAATGGATCATTATATAAAGTTTGAAACAAACCACTCACTTCCTCATGTTGAGAAGGAAAAAAAAAGAAAAATTCACATGATAGTATCTTACTCTCCATCTCATCCATTCTTTCTTGAAAACAAGGTTGTTCATATGTATCATCATAACCATATGGGGAAAGTGTAAGCTGATCACAAGATTGATATGGCTCAAAAGGAGGGCAAGATTCATACTCTTAATATTAAATATAATGACAAGCTTGATAATGATATTTAGGAATATAGTTAAGGTCATAATGAGGTTGATAAGGATCACTATAAAACTGATATGGCCCATCATACTCTTGACAAGACTATTCCTATGATTGATAAGACTCTTGGTAAGGCTGATAAAGTTCATGACAAGGCTAGTATGTTTCATGACAAGGCTAGTATGTTTCATTAAAAGGCTGATATGGTTTATTATAGGACTGATAAGGAGGTATAAGACATAAATTCTCTTCATACCCAGCCATCAAACTTCATCAAGATAATGAATTGGAAACACAAAGTACTTGAAACAGTGCTTGGGATGCTAGAACTAGTTGATTGAGCTTGAAGTTTCCATTATTATTTTTAATTCCTTAAAAGGATGATGTAGAAGAACAACACTAATAATTATTCCACTACTTTGGACCTTGGTTCCATTAGGCATGTCAAAAACTATTATCTATTCAAACTTTCACCCTTGTGAAGATTGTAATAGGCCTTCACAATTTAGAGTAATATGGAGACAATCCTAGGCTATGGGTGGCCTAATATGTGGATTGAATCTCTATATTCTAAGGGCTAGATCCCATTGATGTATCATATAATCTCTCTACACTACACTACCATCTTACAAAAGAAAAGGAAGGAGGATAAACTAAAAACCAACCTATCTAATTAAGGTGATACACCAAAATCTCTCCTTCACTTGCCTCACATGCACTACAAAGGATGAATTAAAAAATGAATCTGATTACACTTCTCAAATGGAGAATATCCAAACATCAATATTTCACATAGAGGTCACTAGCTTGATGCATGATCTAAGGTAGCTGATTAATAGGTCTCTCAAGGACACTAAAGAATGATAACACTTACCAAACATATAGATTTATTAAATCACACTATGTAACCTATAAGGATGAAATAACACGTGTAAATATGTACATATAAAAGGATAAATATGAGGTAATATCCACTATCACTTACATTCATCTACAAATCATAAACATACACTAGTCACAAACATTGAAGAGAAATGAATTCAGTCTTATTTAGTTCATAGAGCTAAATAAAAGTGTTTTTTTGAGTAGGTATCTTCTAAAAATTAGGTTAAGTATCCTTACAAATTCTAAAAATAGGCTTATTTATAGAAGGTGAGAAAGGAGAGAGAGAGATAAGGTAGCCCAAAACTAGGGGTGACTCATCCACTTGGTCCTTCAAATATAATGTATTAATTACTTGATTATCTCTTCTAATATTTTAAAATTGTCATAGAGTTAAATATGAGACTTTTTTGGAAGGTTTGAAGAAGTATTAGCATTGATTCTTGGAGTTTGAAGAATTCATGAGCCTATATTCTTGCTTGTACACACTATATACTAGTTTGCTTATCTTCTTTGATGATTGAGTCTTCTTAATTGCAAATAGGTCTTTAATTTCTCATCAATTAATTATTTAAAACCTTCTCCTCATCCATTTATGATGTCTCTCCACTTTTAAAGGGATGTTAGAATACTCTTCAAGCTTGTTTAACTTTGTCTCCTTGACTAGGTGTAAGAGAGGAAAATGTATCTTTGAGGATGTTGATTACTCTTTCCAACATTATAATCCTTATTGTAAATAATATATGAATTTTTATTACTATTTAAGTGGTATGGAAGGTGATAAATAACCTTGAAAAGCCTATTGAATATCTTTTATGCATCAATTTGGTGATTTTTCAATTTGAACTCTTTCTTTTACAATGAGGCATAGGAGTGAGAAAACTTGGATTTGCTTTGAAGAAATAAATTTACCTCCATATATAGAATCTCAACATCATTTTAGACCTACAAAAAGACAATTATAACCATCAAATAGTTTAAAAGATGTGATTTTCCTCCTTTAGGTTATTTTTCTCCTTATTCTTTGTAGCCCTCAAAACAGGGAAACATCCTTGTATAGAACAAAGTGAAGAGGATATTTTAAAATATAACACATATTTGAGGACATAGTATCCCCTTATATCTCCATGACAATTATAAAGACTTAAATTTGAGTGAAAGTGTCCTTTTTAGCCCATTTGCTCTCTCTAATTAGGCCTCCTAGCCTAGAAACTAAGATTTTGATCCAAATTTATCCCACACATGTGAAACCTCCCAAAAGTGTTTGATTCACTTTTAATATTCCTTTACCATCATCCATGCTAAATTTAGGTTTCTCTAACATTGTGCAAGTAGGTAAACCAAGAATTAGCTAAAAAATGAGCCCTTCCTCAACCTTGTTTTGGATTGCCTTGAAAAATTAGGTTTGTTTGAGAAATTATAGGGTGTATTGTGTATTTTTTTTGGATTTAAAAGGTTAAATACATCCAAAATAACCTCTTTAAATGGTTTTCATCTATTCATGCTCTTTAATACCTTGTTTTATGCTCAAAATCTCACAAAAGTATAATTTTCCTTGAATTTGTAAAGGTGTAGGTATAAAAAAATGTCATGGAAGGGACATAATTAGAGTGATACATGATTTTAAGGTATTTTAAAGGTAATTAAAACCAATTTCATGTGCTTAATAAGTCCATTTATTGAAATTGGTCAAAATTAGTCTTCCTAGCAGCTTATGAGTGTCTATCATATTAATGATGATTCATAAATTATAGGGTATTAATGTCATGTCCCCTTTTTTGTGGACATTGACAGACTTGATGATTAGCCTATTATGCAACCTTCGTAGGCTAATAGGATGGATAGAGGGTCGTGATGGAGATTGGCTTGGCTTTGATTTGCAGAATTCCTACAGTTGGCTTTCATGTAAGTTATTTCAGACACATTTAGCCTAAGCTCCTATTATTTAGGGATATTTGACATGTAACAAAGCACCTTTATTTTGGTATGGTCATGTGCAGAATGACTCCCTAGTTCACTAGCTTCAAACGGTTTGAGGATCCGACATGTATTGAGGGAGATATTAATATTTGATTGATTTAATCAAATATTAATTATTTAGCCTATTTTTAATTAGAAACCCTAATTAGGACAAGCATATATTTTTGAGGGTATAAGGGTTTCTCATGGAGGCCATTATTGATTATGCATTGATTATTGATTTTGATATTGAAAAATTCTTCTGTGAAGACTGAGCCAAGGGTTCCAGGATTCTATTGCAGTGGAGAACACCAACTCTTCATTGTGTGTGACTCAGAGGCTATGAGATATCAACTGATTTATTGCCAAATTGAGAGATAGCTTCATAAAAAAGTTATCACAGAGGTTTATAGATTTGAGAGGTAACTTCATACAGAAGTTGTCACAGAGCTTTCCAGGTATTTATTTTATTAGGTTTTTGATTCAATAAATTATATAGATAGAGATCTTCTGTATTAGAGCCATATATCTTCAGATCAGGGGTTGAAAATAGATAGGTTGTGTTTTATTGGCAGCCGTACGAAGTCCATACAGGTCCATATAGATCCACGCAGATACTGACCTCGGTAGATAGAGATCCCCAGTGACTGACATCGGTTGACTGAAGACTGACGTCGATAGAGACCGACATCGGTAGTATATCGACCGATGCTGGTGACTATGTGTTTGACACAACAGGCTGAGATGTACCAGATCAAGCTTAATTTCCCATGTTTGTAGAATACTCAGGCTATTGAGGCCATATTTTCAATATTCATTGTATACCTGATAGAGGTCCTTTATTGTAAGCATATGAGCAAATAAATAAGAGATTATACTGTGATTTATTTATATATTTGAAGATATTTTGCAAAAATATAGATAAGCAATTCAGAGCTTTTGTTTTGGTATCCGAAGGGATATTACAGTGGTATCAGAGCCAAATTCTTGCCATCCTGTTGAGTAGATCAGAGCCAATGTTCTGCCATCCTGTTGTGTAGTTTGGGTAGTTTGTTGAATCAGTGAAGTATTCGTGATGACTTCATATACTCAAAAATAGTGGGACAAGGATATGGAGAAGTTGAAGCAAAGTTTGAAATAGTTGGATGAAACCCAGAGGAGGATGAATGAAATTCTTTCATACCCTACATTCAAAGACAAATCCACAAGGTATATGACAGTGAATGATGAGTGGGAGTTATTATCACCTAAGGCTCGAAAGAAGGTGTCTTTTGATCACTTTGTTAAGATGAGGAGAGAGCACTATAGATCAGTTGGACAAGATAGCAACATGTCCCATGATTCTTATGAGATAAGAGATAACAGGTGTGTTACTGTTAATAGGAGAAAGCTTTGCTTATACTGCAAAGATCCATATGATGCCAACCACAATTGTCATTTGAGGCCTAAGGGCAAGGCATATCATATAATATGGGAGTATTATGAGGATTCAAAATCCAAAGATTTCAAATAGCATGATAGTTTTGAGGAGTCAAAGGCAGAGGCTTCAGAGCCTAAGGTAGAGACAATGAAGGTGGCTCACCAGGATTCTGAGAGACATGTGGATGAGCTTAATCATGGGGATTCAGACTCTCAATTAATTATAGAGGATGAGGGAGCTGGAGATTGTGATGATGAGATAGTTTCAATAGCAGCTTCTTCAGAGTTAGATGAGGATGAGTCTAATGCTGGCATTTAGAGTATGGAGGTATGTTCAGAGGATAGTACATTGAGTGTTGTTGGTGAGTACGTTCCTATAGTTATAGCTGAGGAGCATGTTGTTGAGGTTGACACACATGTTCAGGATTTGGGAGTACCTAATTCTGATGAGTTTGAGATACCAGTGGAGTCGAGTCTCCAGATTGATTCTTCTCACACATATGACAGCGTGGTACCATTCGCTGTGCCACCTTTACAGAGGGATCAGTTATGGGATGGACTGGCACCATCTTTTGTAGATGGAATTGGTAGTTGGAGTTGTCCATTCTACTTGGGTTATCATACTTTGAGAGTTTGTTTCTCATGCATTCTTGACTATGGCAGTTGTGCTTTTAGAGTTTGGTTGAGTTGCATTCGCCAGTTTGATTATGGGTCCCTCTATGTTCTACTTTTGATGATGTTACAGGTACTTGCATTGATTTACAGCTATGCAGAGCATAACTACATTTGGGATCCAAGTGGATCGAGTGGTTCATTGTTCTGAGATTGCTTAGGGACAAGTAATTTCTGGAGGGGCGGATTGTCATGTCCCCTTTTTCGTGGACATTGACAAACTTGATGATTAGCCTATTATGCGACCTTCGTAGGATAATAAGATGGATAGAGGGTCATGATGGAGATTGGCTTGGCTTTGATTTGCATAATTCCTATAGTTGGCTTTCATGCAAGTTATTTCAGACACATTTAGCCTAAACTCCTATTATTTAGGGATATTTGACATGCAACAGAGCACCTTTATTTTGGTATGGTCATGTGCGGAATCACTCCCTAGTTCACCAGCTTTGAACGGTTCGAGGATCTGACATGTATTGAGGGAGATATTAGTATTTGATTGATTTAATCAAATATTAATTATTTAGCCTATTTTTAATTAGAAACCCTAATTCTAATTTAAGAAACCCTAATTAGGGCAAGCATATCTTTTTGAGGGTATAAGGGTTTCTCATAGAGGCCATTATTGATTATGCATTGATTATTGATTTTGATATTGAAGAATTCTTCTGTGAAGACTAAGCCAAGGGTTCCAGGATTCCATTACAGTGGAGAACATCAACTCTTCATTATGTGTGATTCAGAGGCTGTGAGATATCAGCTAATTTATTGCCAAATTGAGAGATAGCTTCATACAGAAGTTATCATAGAGGTTTACAGATTTGAGAGGTAACTTCATACAGAAGTTGTCACAGAGCTTTCTAGGTATTTATTTTATTAGGTTTTTGATTCAATAAATTATACAGATAGAGATCTTCTATATTAGAGCCATATATCTTTAGATCAGGGGTTGAAAACAGATAGGTTGTGCTTTATTGGCAGCTGTACGAAGTCCATATAGGTCCGTACAAATCCATGCAAATACCGACCTCGACAGACAGAGATCCCCAGTGACTGACATCAGTTGACTGAAGACCGATGTCGACAGAGAAGTATCGACAGAGACCGATGTCGGCATTATATCGACCGATGTTGGTGACTGTGTGTTCGACATAGTAGGCTGAGATGTACCAGATCAAGCTTAATTTCCCATATTTTTAGAATACTCAGGCTATTAAGGCTGTATTTTCAATATTCATTGTATACTTGATAGAGGTCCTCTATTGTAAGCATATGAGCAAATAAATAAGAGATTATACTATGATTTATTTATCTATTTGAAGATATTTTGTAGAAATATAGATAAGCAATTCAGAGCTTTTGTTTTGGTATCTGAAGGGATATTACAATCAACTAGCAAAAAAATTCCAAAAATCACAAGTTTAAAGTACACCCTAACATGAACTAGGATATTATTCTCCCATATAGTTTCTTTGTACAAATCTAAATAAAAGAAAATGCCTCTTGGGTGGATGAATACACATTCGATGAAGTTAAGGGAGAAATTGGGCATGAAAGTGATGTTTTGGTGTTTTTTATGAGTTTAAAATGACTTTTTAGGGTCTATAAAATCCTCATTTACCTTCTCCAATTCTCATTTTCACCATTTTCCTCCACTATCCTATTATATCTTTCATTTGTCTATGCTTAGGGTTTATGAGCCTAACACTATAAGATACCCTAGTAGGTTGTATTAGACATTTACCTTCCTATTAAAGGGATTTATAAATCAATGAAATGTTTTATTAAGGAATTCATCACTTTAATTGAGATTAAAATCTCTCAAACTTCTCATCTTCTATTTAAAACATACACCAACCATCTAAAACATTAGTAGGTTTGTACATGGAATGTTGATTATTAAGGCCTAGAAAGGATATTCAATGACTTATTAGCCTTCAAAACTTTTACATAATACCAAATTTTCAACATCATGTATCCCTCACACATACAAAATTTTCTAAGCATTAAATCCTTACTTTTCATATTGAAACCTTCTTGATAAGATTAAAAATAACTTGAGGTATCCAAATAAAATTATAAGTGGTCATTTAGGGTCTTGACTGCATATGAAATTCAAAATCTAAGAAAGTAAATGAGTAATTCAATGAAATTTTCAAATGATTTTGAGAGTTTATTTGGTTTTATTTTAACCTTACCAACCTCTATGAGACCCTACATCCTCACAAGCATCCCTTCTCTCTCTCATGTATTCTCAAGACATGGCTTTATGTTTGTGTATGCTCTTCACTATCTATGACATTGACCTACCTAAATAGTCTATTTTATGGTTTTAATTACCTCAGAGAATCATTTTATTTAATGGGATTTGTGAACATTTAGTATTCAATAGAATAATTACTTGTAATCCATCCTTATTCCTTAAGATGCCTTCCATAAACTTTTGTCTTTCAAGCTAAAAGACATATCTCATCAAGAGTGGGCAGAATCAAATAGTCATCATTGGCTTGTAGGTACTTATGGCCTAAAATTTCTAGTTTTATTTATCACTAGGAATATATAAACCTTATGAATGTTATATTGAAGTATTCATCACTCTTAAAAGCCTATAGATATCTGTCTAAATCAAACTCTTATCATAATATGAGATACACAAACCTCTATCATTGGTGAGTGCTTAGACACCTAATTTATCTTAAATGAGAGATCATACTATCTTAAAAACTCTAAAATACACTCCAACTATATATCTTAAAAACCATTTTAACATTTTCCTTAGCATTCATACCTCAACTTGCCCTGTTATATGCTTCTTAGTTTATGCTTTTACATAGTTGTGTATGACCTTTTAGGCCTGTTAGGTACTTAAATGAGTTTTAAACTTGAAACTACCTTAATCCATTAAATAAAAACTTATAAAATTTTCTACCTAAATAGTTTGAGTGTACTTCAAACACCAAATTTAAACACTACATCTTATTACAGGTCATTTAAAGGTAAGTTAGACCTCTTAATAGGCCTGACTATAGGTCTATTTAGGTTACTTACTTTCTTAATAAGTTAGTCATTGTATGAGAGAAATGTGATAGGTTAGATATAACCAAATGGATATTTTAGTATCCTTTAAATTTCACATGTTCCCCTACCCCTTTTCTCAAGTTTGAAACCAACTTGAACTCAATCAAACATGTAGGCTATTTTTGATGTCTCTTTAAGCTCCTTCAGGAAGCACATTCAGACCATGAAAATAATGCATACAACTTTTTAATGTTTTATACTTTGTTTAAAGAAGTTATAAAACTTTCAATGCAATTTTGAGGCTTCTTTAAACCTCAAATCAACTCAAAATTACAAGCTTCCTTAGAGAATAAACATAGTCCTGTGGATGACCTCATTTAGGCTTACTTGATCAAATTAACATTCTTATATTTCATACTGCTAGAAGTCACATATGAGTTATTTAACACTGTAATAAAGTGTTTTAGAAATTTATGATGTCTCTCATACCTTTCATGACTTTTCTTGCAAACTCCTAGCTTCACTTCTTTCATCATATGGTCATTTTACTCACACTTGCCTTCCACAAGCCTGACTATTTGTAGAAGTTTAATTTGAGGTCTAATCATAGAAAAATTCTACCTTTTGAAGACATGTTGGAATTTCATTATAAATTTTCATCCATGGAAAAATACTCAAATTTTATTTACTTAGTTTCATGAAAATGTTGACTTCATATAACACTCTCAATGTGATACTTAGACCTTTAATTGTGGATAGACCTGTATATAACCATCTTAAGCTTGTTACTATGAAAATCCCATTTCACTGCCATTAGTCATCTTGATGTTCTTTTGAGGGTTTTTGGAAATCAATCCATGATATTATTTACTTTCATATAGACCTCTTGATCCCCTATATAACACACAAGATTAGTCTCTTTTCTGTAATGCCCATGATGGGCCTGTGTATGCATTCTATTAGGCCTGGATCTTACCTTTGTGAATTTCACCTTTGTTTAAGTCATTCATCCATCTTGGTGAACAATTATAATTCATAGGGATCATTTTCATGTTTGAATGGAGTATAGATTGCTTTAAAAGGCCTAAAATTACCTCATGATCATTAGAATGTATCTCACAAAAAGATGAAACTTACAAATCTATGTTTCATTATATGAAGAATCCATGAGGTATGTCATGAGCCTTTTCAAACCTTAAAGTTATGATATACTACTTCATTACTCATATAAATATGTAATGCCATTTATACACCTTTGTTAATTTAATATAAACCCTTTGAAAACTCCTTTATGTAGGTAGATCCATAATATAGTCTTCAAGATGGGTGATGATGTGGCTCCTTGGGATAAAAGTATGGAATGATCAAATTATTAGAGAGATTTTAATGATGTTACAAGGCAGTGAAAAATATTCCAATCATTTTGATGTATTGAAGTCTGTAGAGATTTTTAAAACTTGTGTACAAACCTGTAAATAGTTTTTATGAATCTCTCCTTCTCCAATGACCTCCCACATGTGCCAAATTGGTTGATAAAGGTATAATATGTTTATTCAAACCTTTGAGGACCATTTATAATTTATATTATGCATTAAAATATTCTAAACAATCATTTTAAGGAGAAAAGTCAACTTATAGGGTTGATTAGCTCATTCAGGATGCACTGCTTTCTTAGTGATTGTTCATAAAGGAGAGAGGATGAATTTGATGACCAATGCCAAATTTTTTAATATTACTATTAACTCCTCTAGAAAAAATATTAGGACCCAAATCTCTCTCCTCTATATGTACCATCCACTTAAAGATTTCCTTTATAAACTTGCCAATGGAGTGATGGAGGTTTAGAAACATTTTTTGTATTTATGACCTATGAGAGATGAAAATATTATATATGACATGTATAAGACCAATATACATGCTGAAGTCATTTTCACTTGTAAGTGTAAACCCAAAGTCTATATAAACTCATAAAATTGCCTTTTTAGAGAAAAAATGATCTATTCTGATGTGTAAACCATTATTTTGACTTCACTATAACATTAGTGCTTAAAAAAATCATTTTAAATCTTTGAAAAGTGTAATGGTATGTGTATTCCATCTTTAACATCTTATAAATGGACTTAAAACCCCTTAAAAGCATCTTCAAGTGTAAATAAAGCTAGTGTAAAAGAGATGATCTCATGTAAAGAAATTGTATCAGTCCAAGAGCTTCTAGGACATTAGATGACCTCTTCACCATATTATTTAATGATCCATGTAATAAATTAACCTTGAAAAGGATTATTTTGGTCACAATTGAAACCTAGGTTTCTCCAAAAACCTTAAACTTTGCTAAAATACCTTAATTTCATCAAACAAGACTAATGAGCTTTAAACCAAGTGACGAAGTGAAAGGACTTGACCTAACAGACTATGTACACTCTTTAAATAACATGACATACCCCTAGGACCCATAAGACTAAATATAAAGGCAATGGAATACTTGGTAAAGACACTACCTTAAACAATGCTAATAAGACCTTAAAAAGACCACTTGAAGACTATCAAAGCATGACAAAACTTATGAGCAAGGTTATAGAAGAATAATAAGAAAAGTTTTGAATTATAGGGGTGACACTTTGACTTGTGAGGTCAAACTTGTCAACATTAAACTCATTGAGTATACTTTTTAAGGAGTACATCGAGATCGGGTTGGGCCAACTTTTTATACTTTGTGAGAGATTAATCCATGCTTATCTTTTCTTACTACCACCTTCATTACTCCATAACATCAATTTTTATTTTACCTTTAATTTTTTGATCTTTATTATACCTATATTTTCCCAATTTATGTACACATTTACCTAACATTATCAACATGGTCGATGACATCTTATAGTTCCCTCAATCTAGCTAATGTCATCAACCATTTAGTGGTGTATAGTTTATGTTGTAAACTTTTGTACACCATCATTAGGGACTATGACATAAAATAGTTTTGAAAATTAAATTTTAGGGTTTTTATTCATATTTATATGGTTTATAATTTTTACTTATAAAAATATAGATATCCAATCCACTTTTATCTTTAAAAAAAAAAATTCGGAGGAATAATATGAATTATAGCTAAAGATCTTATACTTAGGAAAGATAAGTTAACACAAGGAATTGAATATATTAATGATATAAGTTGAGCAACAATGTGCACCTAGTATTTGGAGTCCTAAACTTGGGTGAACTTAGGTCTTATTATTTACACCTTGACTTCACCTGCACCATCTCTCAAAAAGTACTACAAATCAATGGAGAGATTAATATGCCAATAGTCAACCTAAGGTAAGTATCCTAACCCAATTCTTGGTATATTATATTTGTTCATTTTTTATTTATTCAATATTAGATTAATACAAGTTTGTTATTCCATTATTATCATTTCATTTTATTTATTTAAACCTCATGGTTATCATATAATGACACTAAAACAACCCTTAGATTATATACTTCAATGTTACTTCCTAATGACATTTTTAATTTTTTGATTACCCTTATAGTTCTTAATTTAGCATCTAATGATAAATTAGATCTAGTTAGATTTTATTATTGATTTTTTTTAGATTCCCTTCTTAGATCCCTTAAAACCTCTTTTCTCATGACATTTATATATAAACACATACCACTTTATGGACTAACATCTTATATGTGTGTTGGGTATATATGGTATTATAAATTTTCCTATTTTAGAGGATCCCTATATTATTGAAAATTTAAGGATCACATACAATATTAATGGTATATCTCAAAAAATATTTTAAATTTATATTGCATATAAGTCAAAAAATAAATATTCCTTACCTTGGTCATAGAAAAATCAATATGATTGTATCCTTATGTAAACTCCACAAGCCATGCTTCTTATATTTTCGTGTGGTTCTTGAAATATTTTACAATTTTTATTCCACCTCCATAATATATGATTCTAATTAGGATCTAATTATGATATGATATCTCTAATATCTCATAACTTTTAACCTCAATGTAATATCCAGAACCTCCTTTCGGTTGGAAAAATTATGTTTCACTAGCTTGTTTTAAAACCATTCTTAATGCAAGGATGGATCTTGATTATATAATATTTTTTATATAATACATTTAATGTATGATTAAAAGAACAATTAGACAATTTTTGAATATTTTTTATCATGATAATATTATGATACTCCAAATTGTTATACTTGTTTCAAAAAAATCCATTCTTAACTCCATTCATATCATTTTGTGCCTCTATCAGGTCATATATGGCATACAAATATTATGCATGCCTACTCAAGGTATATGAAAATATTTATATAGATTTTTATAAAATCTCAAACATTCTATGCATACAAGGAAATTTCATAAGCCTTCTAATAACACACTGTATCTTCCATACCAATAAATGTCTTGAAGGATAAATAGGATGGCTCATAGATCACCCTAATTATTATATCTTACAATCCCCTTAACCATCTTAAATTTATTCTATATAGAGTGATATTATATCCAAGTGGATATCCACCATTATAATATCCCCCTCTCCCTCTAGAGGAGTAGTTTTCATCCTATAAAGGAGTACTTTCCACTAGAATTATTATTTGCATATCCTCTACCACATGTACCACCTCTTCTAAGAGGAGGTTTAGTGGATCCACATTCACTAGTCACACTTAGATGTTTTTAGATCCCACACCACTATCCAAATTGGTATATTCACCATATGTGTTAAATTCCACCAACCTTTCTACACACAGATTCCCTTCAACACTCTTGATGGATTCTTAAAGTGCAAAGGTTTTTTGTACTTTAGAATAATAAAATTACAAAAAATTATCTTATTTATATTAAATCAAATCTTATATAATATCTCTTAATCTATCTTCTGATGAATTTTTAAAAAATATCCTTTCCTCGTTGATTTATAACAATTATTTCATATCACTTACACACTTATCTAGTTGTTTAGAACCCATGTGAAACTCTTACATGTGTATAAATTTGGGTTTATCTCTTTCATATCTAGTTCCATATATATGCTCATTCACTATAGCAAGACCTGATACATCAACACCTCCCTTCCTTTGGCAAATACTTTTTTGTTCCCACTTTAAACCATGATTCATCTAAGTGATAAACATCTTTGTGTTTTCTTAAGAAACTTTATACTCCCATATGTTTATAATCATATATGCTTATACTCCCAGATGCATCTACCATGTATATGATGTATTGATGTCTTTCCTTTACTCATTGATGTGTCTAAATCATACTCATGACATTAAACCAATATATCATGGTGTGTTGGTCTCAAATCTTTCTCCTCCATATATTTATTCCTCAAATTTGAACTATATTCATATCTCACTTCCCCCAAATTTTCACCATATTATATCCTCATTACATGAGTAAAACATACTCCATTCCTAGCCTTTCCAACTTCTTATAAATAAGTATAATTTTGATCCACAATTACAATGAATTAAATAAATTCATTTGAGATGGGGTATGGAAATTATATAATTCCTCATCCATAGATTATATGTAGGTGATTCATAAAATAGTGACAATAATTGATAAATGACACTATGAGGTGCTAAAATTAAAGTGCATAATGGAAATATAAATAAATTAATTAAACAATGAATATAAATCATATATGAACTAGGCTAAAAATATTGACTAAAATTACTAAGAAATGATCGATTAAGAAATATAAATGAAAGGGAGGGAAAGAAGACTAAAGTGAACACACTTATCTAATTAATTCTAAATTCTATAAATAAGAAAAGATTTTGGATGTAGCTACACTATAACTTTGAGAATCTTGTCATGATTTTTGATTGGGTCAAAATTGATGAAGTGTAAATTGGGTCCATGTCAAAATTGGTGGAAGGCCAATTATCCCATCAATTCTTCCACTAATTATATCCTCTAAATCCAATTGTGACCTTTATTTTTCTTGGCTGGGTAACTTTTAGGATTGTTTCACATACTTAGACTAATATATAAGATGACTTTGATTCGTTGATTTGACTACCAAAACTCTTTAATTTTATTCTCCTTTAATCTTGGCCTAATACTAAAATAATATATGAATAAAATATTATGTGAAATTTATTGGATTGAAAACATCTTGAGGGTTTTTAGATATATATGCCTCATATTTAGAATTAGGGATACATGCAATTATAGTTCTCGACAGTGAATCTAGACCCAATGAGAGATATAAATTTAGATTCTCTCTATAGATAATAAAATGAAACTATATGCTTTGCTCTGACCTTATTTCGGCATAACATTTTGACTGATGGTGATGCAATTTAGGCTCAATGTATATAATCCTTGCCTAAAAGTGCATGATAAGTCTTAATGATTGTCTTCTCAAAAAATGGCTTATAACAGTTCTAGATAATTCAAAGGTGGATAATAAATAAAGATATATTTATCTATACAAGGCTTCATAGAACACTTTGAACATAGGTTAACCCTATAGAATAGTTTCAATATAAATTCAAGGCACATGGAATCATGCCAACCTAGAATGGATCCATAACAGGATTAGGGTCATCCCTTCATAAAGGAAAAAAGGCTTAAAAAATAGTCAAAACTAAATACATGATGATTAGATGGGATCCTAGTAAAAAATTTGATATATCTGATGTGAATCTAAAAACATATACATTAATCAAGGCCAATGAGACTCTAATGTGGGGTAAAAGTGTCCAAAAATGGCCAAATGAAAATAAGTGGACCAAGTGTAATAAACCATGCCAAAGGAGATATAAAAAAGGGTTTTGTACCAAAATTAGGTGTCTATAGTAATAAAAAAATTATTTCCAATACATCTCTCAAATACATACCTTAAAATTTTTTCAACAACATATGTCCAATTGTAGCTTGTTTCTTCTTCATTACTGATTTTTCAAAAGTCCATACAACCTTTATATTGTGAAGACTAGATCACCTTTATTATAAGATAAAATTCCATAAAAAAAAGCTCAAATAACTCATAAATAACACTTTGTATAAAAAATAATACAAATAGTGACCACATAGAGTCTTTAGATCATATTCAACATGCCCTCCTATAGCATAAACTATATAATTTTACGTTCTATCCATTCATCAATCACTTGTTATGTAAAAAACATAAACAACATGCAACTATGGAGATCATTGGAGGGTATTAGCAATATAACAACAATATTGATTACTTTTATATTACATGATCAAGATGTTAGCCAATGGTGAAATACCATAGGTGCTAGTATAACAATATCTATAGGTCACTCACCCAAGGTGCACAATCAGTTACCTAAAACCTCTAAGTTAAACAATCATATAAAATAATACCACACAAATATGAAGTTTATATATATATATATACATATGTATGTATACATGTATATATATGTGTGTGTGTATATATATACACACATATGTATACATATACATATGTATATATATATGTATGTATATGTATATATATACATATATGTATATATGTATATATATATATATATGTATAGTATGTATATGTATGTTTATATATACATATATATATATATACATACATACATATATATATGTATGTATGTATGTATGTATATATATGTATATATATATATATCTATGTATATATATATATGTATATATATACATACATATATATATATATATACATATATATACACATATACATATACATATACATATACATACATACATACATACATACATATATATATATATATATATATATATATAACACTCATAAAAAAATTTACACAACAAAATATATTCATTACAAATTGTACTATATCTAATAACATATGTATATATGTATGTATGTATATATATGTATGTATATATATACATATATGTATATATATACATACATACATATATATATGTATATGTATATATATACATATACATATATATATATATATATATATATATATATATATATATATATATATGCATATATATATATATACATATATGTATATATGTATGTATATATATACATGTATGTATATATATGTATGTATATATATACATATATGTATATATATATATACATATATACATACATACATATATATATATGTATGTATGTATATATGTATATATATGTATATATGTATGTATATATATATATACATACATATACATACATATATATATATATATACATACATACATACATACATACATACATACATACATACATACATACATACATACATACATACATATATATATATATATATATATATATATATAACACTCATAAAAAATTTTACACAACAAAATATATTCATTACAAATTGTACTATATCTGATAACATATGTTTGTTTCTATTTAGCTATATTTCCAAGGCATATTTTATAGGCACAATCTTAGTACATCATAAGAGGATAGGTATATATTTTGTGTTGCCTAATTCCATTTTAGTACCTTATATTTAAACCATTTATAAAACTATATGAATGTGATGTATAGGTATATCATAAAATGGGTCTAATGTTCTTTTACAACATTATATGAAATGCACCATATTATATAAAATTCATTATATCATATGGATAACCATCTTTATGTTGGTATTGTACCCTTATGCCTCTCTATTATATTATTTTTTAATAATTAAAGTGAATTTTTTTTGAAGTATCACTCTCCATAATTGCTAAGATCTAAATTATCCTTAATTTGTCTTTATCAATGTAATTGTGTAAATGCCTTTTATATTTTCATTTTTTTTTGATATTATTTTCTAATATTTTTTTAAATCCAGATGATCATTAAACCTATTTCATTTCATGTAAATATATTTGTCCTTAATATTTATTACCATTATTAAAAACAAATGATTCTATATTTAATAACATGAGGTAGGATGGTTAAAACTTTCCAAATATCAATCACTTTAAGGTCTACCTTCCTCCTAATATCCATAATGTTTACCTAACCTTACAACCATGCCTAGTGGAGACCTTTGGGTTCTTAATATAAAGACATTTTTATGGGATATTTTTTAATAGTTACACATTTTTTGACATTTTATTCAAACTTTATAATCACTAATGAGAACAAATTTTTAACAATATTCATCAAAATTTCCTATAAAAATGTACTAAAGCTAAATTTTACAAAAAAATATGTATTATTAGTAAATTATATGCTTGTTACTTATGATTATCATACCATTCATATATTTCCTATTTTTAAATTTAAAATATTGACCTATAACTACATACTTAAAATAAATCTCATTCCTTAAAAAAATGTGGTTCTTATCTACCAATAATATCTCACAGACATCTGATTTTCAATAATAATTACTTGATATATTTTCATAGATATAAAAACCCATTCCTTATTTTTAAAGTGTTCATAACATCATCAATTAAAATAGGATTATTCTTCCAAACCTTGTCTTACAACCTTTTAAAAAAATCTTTTATTTTTTGAAAGATCTTGTACTTGAACATATAGATGTTAATCCCTATGTCATCTACACTTTTTAAAGACATTAAAATATGGTATTATACATTTGAAATTGTCATTGTTGACTTAAATTCACCTTACATGACTTTTTAATACACTTGTGGATCTTACACACCATTTTTTCACATCTACAAGCTTTCCATAAGTCCAACCTTCTCGATTTATTATTAGTTACTGATAAGAATTACCTAGTCTATGTCTAACTTGTTCATTATAATACGCATAATATATCTAAATAATTATATAAATATTCATACCTTTTAGATGATTTGGTCAAACTTAGACACAAGTGAAATTTTATAGGTGTCTAAATCTGATAAACTCATCCCTATAATAAGCAATGGTCATTTTTTAGATTCATATTGTATTCATGTGTCAACCAATATTTTTTGCATGCTAATTTCATGAAAAATTACCTAAATATTACCATATAAATATACCATAGGTATAAGCCTATTACCTATCTATAAATTTATCACTCATAGGAAATCATTTGCACATTCATATGGACTATTGTATTCTTTCTAATTTATCCATTAATCATAAGGATCAAGTCCTAGCCTAAGTATGAGGCACTAAAACCAAACCAAAGTTTCCATTTAATTTTTTTTGAAATATATATCATAGGTTTCATTCATTAAAATAACATAATTTCACATATATACCTAATAGGGAGAACTACAAGCAGTTTGATTTCCCTCTTTGAAGTATTGGATATGTAGGCACTGCAAAACCATTCATTAGGGAGTAGTTTGGATCAGATAAAACCACTATTATTCCCATTTTTAGGCCTAAAACTAGTTTCAAAAGTGGACCTAAGGGTTCAAAGATAAGGATACATGTTTTTGGATATTGCACTTTCACAACTAGACCTTGATATCACACACACAAACATACTAAAAATTGGCACAATGACATGTGTTAAAATAAAGAGGCACAACCCTCATAGACAAATTATGTAGGTTATAGATGATAATAACATCTAAATACTTATGGTTATGTCTAGATGAATCTAGATACTGAGTTCTTGATTTAGTTTCTAGCCGTTTCTATCACATGCATCCAATATGAGACATGAACATAATGGAAACATGATAAGTATATTAATCCCTTAGTACTTTTAATAATTGGAAAGTGTAATTGATTAATAAAATTTTCTCTTTTACATTTATATTCATATATTATTACTATATTTTATATAAGATAAATAGTTCAAAATTTATATCTTATTTATATAACATAATATAAAATACGATAAAACATATTGGTGAATAAGTTTATATAGTGAACACATAAAATCATAGGTTCCCTTAGGTTTCATTCTTATTTCTAAGATTTCATATTTGTTTATATAAAACTGATTTTCATACCCGATTTATGATTTCCTTGCATAGTCTTTCTTTTAGGGTTCCCATTAAAAAAAAAACCCTAGTAATCTATGCTAGCCCTCATATTCAAAGTAGGTTTTGTTCTTGTATTTATTGCCATCATACAATTTTTTATAAGGTGAAGTGATAAGTCAAGTGATATGGATAGTGCACATAATCAAAATTCTACCCCTATATAGTATGATTATGAGGATATTTGAGCCATCATCATTGATGCCTACTACATGATTACTCATGTATATCATTCTAGATTTTCAAGATAAGGTGTTTTAGTTAGAAAAAATGTATTGTATAGTCATTCATACAATTTATTTTTATCCAAATAATATAGATCATACTTTGAATCAAGGCATGATTTTTCCTACACTTTCTCATTTGACATAATATAGTTTTAGACTAAAATACTTATAAAAAATTGGATACAATGGACAGGGATTTAGAAAACATGCACAAGGCATCATCAAGCTTATTTTTATATTCAATCATAAAAAATGAAAAGTATTTAGATACTATCTTATCCTAATTTAGATTTTACAACCCAAATTAACATATAAACTTGAATGTAATTCAAATTGTAAAGTTTGAAAACTAAGCAATAATCTGAATGTGAAATACTAAAACTTATTTGACAAGTGGTATGTGTTTAATAGAGAAAATACTAAAGAGATCAAGATAATTAGATTTCATAGTTTACTAATTTATTATGATTAACTTATGATTGTGGGAAGGGGTTATAAATAGGTCTAAGAGTTACTTGGATCTGAAACTAATTATTTGTGTGCATAAGGTCATTAACATCATCCTAGGGTGAAACTATGGAAGTTATTAACTAATGTGGATGCTAATTTCCTATGATTATTTGGATCTCTTTATTTTTTCTTGCTTGTGATACATTTATTTATGTGATCTTGATACCTAAATGTGTACATAAATCTAGAAATAAGTCTCCTTCACTTTAATATCCTCAATCAAAATTTTAAGGGTGGAAACCTATAAAAGCTTGGGAAGTGTAATGTGCCAAGCTAAATCCAATCACCCCCATTGATGATTGACTATTGTATATTTATCAAGCCACATGTATCTCTTCCACTTAACATGAGTGTATAATTTTGTTCTTTTTCTATATAGATGCACATATAATCTAGATTTTAATACTTAATAATATTCACTCTTGATTTGGCTTAGTTTATTTTTGACTAGGATAGTGACTAATTGTAGTCATATAAAAATGCAAAAAATTAGTAACTTGAGCATGGATAATGAAACCCAATCCTTAGGTCCATCTTTCTTGCTCTTATGATCCTCTTAGGATTACCTTCACTAATTCCTAGTCATCTGTGGCCTTACAGACTTGATCCCAGCTGAGCCAAGACCCTCTCCTCATGACTAATCCATCCCCCTAGGCCCTGTTAGCTCAAGATCATAAAACCCAAATTGGACACTAGCATCAGACCCTAGGGTATCCAGCTTTTGATGTTATTTTCCAAGTGCATCTTAGACCCCAACGATTATTTCTTTCAAGATCTTTATCTTCAATCATGTCGGCCTAATGTGAATTCATTTAACCCATGACTAATAGATCTATATAAAATCCCATTCAAAGATCATTTGGAAAGGGTTGAAAAATATCATTCAAGCAAGAAAGAATAAAAGTAATACCACTTAATCAGTCTTCCCTATTCTCTACATACAACTAACGTATACACTTTCAAGCCAATTCAAGTCCTTATACCAGTCCCTAGTCATCTCAAACATACCTAGTTTTAACATTTCTTATATTTCATTGACTATTTCACCAAGCACTCTTAAAGGGAGAATTACATATGGCTTGATCCCTCCTCAGAGTATTGGTATGTAGGCAATGTGCCCACACACAGGGTGTGAAGCATATATAATGCATCTTACACACACTAACCCCTTTTCCCCATTTACCAAAGTTTATTTCAATTGTATAAAAGATACAAGTACATGAATAATCAAATCTACAAGAATTTTTGTTGATAATGAGGACCTAAAAATTGGTACACAAGCTCAAACTGAGTAGATGAACAAAACCCAAAAAGCTTAAATCCTTAGGACAATAATGCTATAAAAAGACTATAGTGATAAAACCTAGGGTGTCCAATTCCAATGCTCCTATCCAATCAAAAAATGAAGCCCAAGATATTGTTTGTGATAGTGCCCTAGTCTTGCACACAAATTTCTAGACCTTGTCTCAATTAGAATAGTCCAAAATAAGCTAAGTTTGATTTTCTCTCTCTCAGTATTATTTTTAGAAAAGGTTTAATTGTATTTTAATTTCAAAAATCAGTATATTTACTTAGGAATGTTATTTACTAATTTATCCTACTTAGACCCATTTATTAAATAGGAATAAAACTCTATTATTCCTAAAAATAAAAAATCATTTAGTGAACTAGACTTACTTTGAATTTCATATAAAAACCCTAGAAACCCTATGGTAAATTCCTAGCTGATTTTTCCCTTTAATTTTTGATTTTTTTATTGAATATAAAAATAAAAAATTCCTCTCAAATTTTAAAATTTTGTAGTAAATTTTAAAATAAATTTATTTCAAACCCTAGTTGCACACACTAGGTTCTAGTAATTTTCTAGCATTAATCCAATAGTTTCTTGATTTTTTGCTTGCACATATAAATCAAAAATTTATCTCAAGTTTTAAAAATTTTTAGTAAAATTTAAAATAAATTTATTTCAAACCCTAGTTGCATCAACTAGCTCCCAGTAAATTTTTAGTAATTTTCCAATCATTTGTAGTTACATATTAAAATTAGAAAATCACTTCAAATTTCAAAAATTCATAGTAATTTTCAAAAAATTATTTTTCTCAAAACCCTAGTTGCATCTACTAGGTCCCATTAAATCAAGCACTTTTCCATAAATTTTTGAATTTTTTATTAAATACTTAATTCAGAAATTCATTTGCAATTTCAAAAATTCATAATATTTTGCAAAAATATTTTTGAAAAATCCCTAGTTACATATACTAGTACCTATTTGCTTATTGAGGTATCACCTTACATCTATAATCAAATTTCAAAAATGATTCACTTATGTACAAACTTTTCTTACATTTCTTACAAATAACAAAGAGACCATCATGGGCCCTATCATGTACATGAATGATGAAGTCTATCATATGTTAGTATAAAACTTCATTCTTTGTTTTTCATGCCTGCTTCTCATAATATGGGATGATATTAAGAATGTCATTTTTAAACATTGTAAGATACCTCTCCTTCAAAGCAAAGTTTATTTGTCTTTGATACAAGGTTTCATCTCTTGTTTACTATCTCTCATGTGGAATGCTCTTTATAAAGATATTTTTATACAACTTATAACTCTAATTACATGCATTTTATCCCACATACATGGTTTCTACCTAGAGGATCCATTGCATAAGCTAACAACCACCTGTCAATTTTCAATGTCATATGTTATGCACAGGAAATAGTTTCCTTCTCCCCCACTCCCCCAGAAGGGTGATAACTACTTTCCCTCTAACTAGGTCCATACTATCACCCCTATAAAAGGTGAGGTAGACCATACTATTGTTCCTAATGCATATATTTATCCTATAACTTCTTCAAAATCTCTTCAACATATGTGCTTACATGTTCAATCAAAAACAACTAGGGTTTGCACTTGTGAGACTCTAAGGGATCAAATCACCAGTATGAACAAGTTAATTTTAGATTTACAAATGTAGAATTATCTATTACATGAAAATATCACAACATTGTCAAATTAGATTCTAATAGAAAAGTCTCAAAGGAATCTTAGTGTTAATCATGTATATGTACCTTCACCTAGTGAATTGGTTACAAGCAATGTTACATATCAAATCAAGAAATCATAACAATGTAACTTTACAACTAGTGATTCAAAATTTATTCAAAGATAAAATAAGATTTTAAGTGAGGTACTAAGGGAAATTATTAAATCTAAGCTAATCAAACTACCTCCTCTACATCCATTGAGAAGATCCAGATATTATTGTGCATATCAAAGAATGCATGGGCATCACATAGATTCATGTTTGGAATTGAAACAATATATACAATAGATTAATTAATAATAAATATCGTATACAAGGGAAATTAGTCAAGCAATCCATAGTGACATAGGAACACATTCACACTAGGTCAAATCTAGAAACAATATAAAAGTGGTTACCAAATCATAATTCAGAACAACAAAAGGATCAAAAAGAAAAATTAGAGAAATAAATAGTACCATAAGCATAGGTAAATCACAAAAAATATGAAAATCCACCTCTCCAAAATGAGGCTCAACTTTCAAATTAGTATGGGTTTGGTCAAAAATATCTACAATATTTTGATTATTAAGGTCAAGGGTTGGGTAAACATGCTCAAAGCATCACTACTCCTATTCTAGTATTTGATAATGTTTATCACCAAATTTTGGGATTTATTGAACATCCTAAGGAAAATCATTCACAAACATAGTTCATCAAAACAAAAAATCTAGATACAACAAAATCCAATACTAGAATTCCATTGGTTCAAAATCAAGATGCTAATGATAAGTGGAACTATACAAGTTATTATGATTTTCAAGATACTGACAATGAATCTAAATATTCAAAGTAATATTTATATCAATTACTTCATGCTTAAAAATCATGCATGATTCCTCTATTTTATACAAGACACCATGATAGGGAGTCTCCTATGAGACTCATCAGTTAATAGCATCCTTTCCCAGCTTACCTGTACATAGTTTCTTATGCTTGATTGTACATAGTTCAAATATTTCAAATTAAAAAAATAATATAATATTTCAAAAAATCCAAAAACATTCAAATATATCAAAACAACAAATTTTTTTTGATTGTATGCATCATCCATGTTATACATTGCTAATATCATGCTAGGACTTACATTTGTTGTTTCATGCTATTGTATGTTACTTTATATACATTACCATACTTCACTGGATCTTTTTTGAGTGTGTAAAATGACATCCAACTACTTGATTACTTCACTCTACCAATTGATGGGACATCCTACTTCTACATTTGAGACCAATAATGATATATTACCCCCTAGGGACATCTTCTACATGACTACACCATCCAAGTTATGTCATTCCTACACTACACACTCCAAGTTATCATGCAGATGTATATTACCTACTAGATTACATAGATTACTATATAGATATTTCAATAGTATCTAGCAGTTATATATCTCTTATAATATACCTCATCTTGTACTGAACATGTATTGCATACTTTCACTCTTGATTTGATTAGTTAGACATGATTTTATCTTTCCAGTTATTACATGCTTTCTCTTCTTACTTATCATAACTTATTAGATTGTATTTCCAGTTCCTAATTATCTCCTATATGTGCCTTAAGATATTTTACAATGTCCTTTGCTTCTATTAATATGTGTGCCTTAGGATGTTTTCCAATTTCCTTTGCTTGTACTATATGGCCCTTGTGTTAACATTACTTGTTTCACTTGTATGTGTATGTGGCATTTGAACATGCCTTGTATGCTTGATTTACAATTTGAATGACATGTGCCCATGACCCTTATTTATGTGGCCCCTTAGCCACCCTTGTATGCTTCTTGATTCTTTATTTGTGTGCTTATTTCCCAATTTATTTTCAATTTTTGTAATACCATGATCCATGTCATGCATTTTCGTGTTCTCAGATGCCATGATGGACATCATATTCCATCCCTCCAACTAACAACTAAAAAATTAACAACTAAAAAACTAACAACTAACATTTATATTTTTAATTTAAGTCAAGAACATTGTAAATGCTATTGCATTGTTACATCTATCTAGGCATACCCCTATTGATTTAAGAATCTCATAAATTAAACCATGCTATATCTTGAGATATCTTGTTGATTATCTATTATGTATATTTCCATCTTAAAACACTTGCAAGGCTTATTATTTTGATGGTATCATTATAGGTTACCTATTCTTACCCTAAAAATAGGGGGAAATAAATAAGGGTTTTGATATAGAGATCAAAGCTCCTAATTAGTCAAAAAATCTAGTTTTAGAAAAACCAGTCATCAAACCACTCAGAATAGGCCAGATAGATAGTCAATATTCTAGAATAATGATCAGTTTTAGCCTAGGACAATAACATCAAGGCTGGTCTATAAAACTAAACACTATGGTGTTTATTTTTGGCACTCTTATCTAAACAATAGAAACACCAAGTTTTTTAGAAGCAATGAGAATGGTAGGTTTATCTATAGTTTTGCACAATCAGACTAGTTTAGATCAATAGTTTCTAGTATAATTTTGCTTATAAAATCTAGATTTAGGGTGAATCATGCATGACATGTTGGATCTCCCTTCCAATTTTAGATATGATAATTGTTATAACTTCTAGATCAGAATTCATGTTTTAGACACCAATGATTGGGGGTAGATTGCATAACACTTTTACTTCTTTTCTTTTTGAGTTAAAAATTACCTAGGCATTATAAATAGTTGCATGTCATATTCCATCTATAGGTGGTTGGCATTATTTTAAAGTGGATTTAATACAAGATTAACCTCCATATTCTTGAGTACCTGAATTCCTGAGTGGCTTCCACATAAGCCAACTTATTAGTTTTGTAGTGGCTTTCATACAAGCCTAATCTCCATATTTTTTGAGTTGGCCAACATTAGCCTAGTTTATAGCACACATTTGGCTATCCATGACATATTAATAAAATTTTAGAGCATTTATGGGCTTTAAAATCCATCTCATATGACATACACACTCATACATATTAGTATGAATTCTTATCTTCACTTCACAAGGCAACGATGGAGCCAAAGGGCCAACCTTTATATTCTTGAGCCATTTAGAGGGATTGGGCACACAGTCCAAACATATATTAGCACACATAAGATCATATAGCTTCACTTAGTAGGCTTCACTTAGTAGGTGATGATGGAGCCAAAGGGCCAATGTTTACTTTATTGAGCCACTTTTTGAGGAATTGAGTACTTAGATCTGTTCATGATATAAATTTTAGTACAACATCATTCAACACATATCTAGCACACTCAACCTTACTCAGCATCATAATACATTTTGTATTGGTTTGCATACTTGAATAGGTGTATTCATTCCTTTCTCATCTTCTATCTCTCTCTTACCTAGCTTTGTACATTCTTGTTTTATATTACATATAATAAGAACTAATTTACTTTTTGTTTTCCTTTCACAGATTCACACTTACACAACGTGCTCTTTATGCACTATCCAACATTACTCAACATCACACAAGCTTCATGGGATTCTCCTTTATAGGTAAGTTTAGGTACATTTTATATTTTACATTATCTTAGTATTTCACTTTATTACATCACTAGAATAAGGTGGGGGGCGAAATGTAGTCATATAAAAATGAAAAATATTGGTAACTTGAGCATGGCTAATGACACCCAATCTTTAGGTTCCTCTTACTTGCTCTCATGACCCTCTTAGGATTAATGTCACTAATTTAAAATCATCCATGGCCTTTAAAACTTTATCTCAACTAATCCATGATCCTCTCCTCATGACTAATCCATCCCTATAGGCCCCATCATCTCAAGACAATAACACCCAACTTGGACACTAGCACCAGAACTTAGGGTATCTAGTTTTTGATGCTATTATCTAAGTGCATCTTAGGCACCAATGATCATTTATTTCTAGATCCTTATCTTCAATAATGCCAAACTAAAACAAATTAAATTAACCCATGACCAAGGCCACTCAAGAAATAAAGAAAACAAGCAAGACCACTCAAGCAATCTTCCTTATTCTTTGCATATAGATAGTCTATACACTTTCAATCCAATTAAAGTCCTTACAATAGGCCCTAGTCATCTCAAGAATAAATAATTTTAGCATTTCTTACATTTCATTCACTATTTCACCAATCACTCTTAAAGGAAGAACTACATATGGCTTGATCCCTTCTCAGAGTATTGGTATGTAGGCAACATGCCCACACATGGGGTGTGAAGCACATCCATTTTATCTTACACACACTAACCTATTTTCCCCATTTGCCAAAGTTTCTTTAAATTATATAGAATATACAAGTATATGAATAATCATCACTATAGGGATCTATATTGATATCAAGGACCTAAAAATTAATATATAGGCTCATATTGATTAGACGAATAAAACCCAAAAAGATTAAATCCTCAGGGAAACAACATTGGAGAAGGACTATGGCACTAGATCCAAGGGTGTTTAATTTCAATGCTCCTATCCCATCAAAAAATTAAGTCTAATATCTTATTTAATATAGTTTCCCAATATTGCACATAAATTTATAGACCCTGTCTCAGTCAGAATAGTCCAGAATAAGCTAAGTTTGATTTTCTCTCTCTCACTACTATTTTTAGAAAAGGTCTAATTACAATTTAATTTCATAAATTAGTATCTTTAATTAGGAATGTTATTTACTAATTTCTCCTACTTAGACCCATTTATTAAATAACAATAAAACTCTGATATTCCCAAAATAAATAAATCACTAATCCAAGTGATATATTTACAATTCGGGATTAATATGGTAGATTTTCTCAATGTGCATTAGTGTATAGATGATTGATAGATAAGTTAAAAGTGACTAATAAGTATGGGTTTTATTTATATTTATATGACTCTATTTAGGAATATTATCATGTGATTAACATGCTAGGAAAATGGGTTGAGATGTACAAATGCTTTTATTTTCAAAAATATACAATGTTGGGTGAGGGTCAATAACATCATCCTTAGGTCAATTTTATTGATAAAACTATTTGAGCCTAATTTTAGTGTCTAGGAGATATGAATGTGTATCTAATGATCTAAATATTTATGAGTAATATATTTAGTTAGTTTGACATAGATTTTTAGGTTCTTATAGGTGATTGATAACAACACGAAAGAGTCTAACTTGTAGCAAATATGTTGATGTGAGATAATCAAGAATAGGAGGCACATATATGTGCACAAGTCATGTATGGTGAAGTTATGTCAAAAATGACATTTTCAAGTGTCTAATATCATATTTTAGGATCTAAAAATTCCTCCATTTTATTCTAGTATGGAATTTCAATAAAAAAACTAAAGTAAATGGATAATTTATACCTGAGTGTGTAAAACACATTTTTTATTTAGAAGATAGTTATAAATGTTCAACTTTTCTCCATGAAAAAATTGTAATGAAAATGTAGTAGTCAATATCCATATGTGAAATCTGAAATCTAAAATTAAGAGTTTTAAAAGTTCTAAGAGAAAGGAAGGAGTACACCTGTATGTGAGTAAACCATGTTTCCTTATAACTTGTTGGAGATGATGCTTTTTTGTTTAAGTATTTGAGAATTATGATTCATTATTGAAGCACATGGATAATAGTGGTGAATATGCCCCAAATTTGGGTAACTATGCAAGACTTTGCGTTGGGAATATAAATTACTCAACCCTCATGCATGTCAAATAGTTATAATACCATTGATTATCTCTAAACCTTAGTTATACTAACTAAAATAACTAATCTAGCTTTGATATTAAACCTCAATATGTTAAGTGAGAACCAATTGTTGGGGATCAACCAACAATTTGATTACACTTATGAAAGCAATAAACCATGGAATTAAATCAGATAGATAAGTAACTAGAATGATAAATAGCAAGAACAAGAGATACAATAAACCACCCTGAAAACTTATATTAAACTCTTTACAGAAGGAATACAGTTGAAGAAGCTTCTTTCTTCCACACCTCTCTCAGATGTATAGATCTCTCTCTAGATCTCTTTCCCTCAAGAGCTCTCTCTCTCAAGTACAATCAACTCCAACAACCTGGATTGATTCACTTATACAATTCTGTACTATTCTTCAACATTCACATACAATGAACTACTATAAGCTAAGAAGATCTAATTTTACATATAGAATTAGGAGACTTGAGCATGCACTTACAACCAATAGTTAAGCCTCTTGAACAAGGGCTCTAAAAATAGTCTTACTAATAATAGAGATGCAAACTTAAGACTAAGACTTAAACTCATCATGCAAACACTCAGTTCTATCCATGGAAATAGCTCTCTGGATGCACAGGTAATCGATGCCAGTTCCTGCCTGCTTGCCTGTGACCGACGTCAGCTGATCCCCTACCGACACCGGCATCTCTTGAACTACACCTGACTGATGTCAGTCACTCCTGACTGATGCTGGTGACTGTGTAAACCTACAACTTTGGTAATGCGCTCCTTGGTGAAGCTTTTAGGCTCCACACCTTAACAATCTCCCACTTGGAGATAAATAGCTGCACCAGTACCTGTACAGCAACATCTTCTAGCTCCTCCATCTTCAACTCAATCATGAAGACCAATAGAAGTTGAATGAAGATTCAACTTCTCCTTTGTAACTGGCTTGGTTAACATATCAATAGGATTCCTATCTGTATGGATCTTATCCAGCTTTAACTCACCATCTTCCAATACCTGTCTTATGAAGTGGTACCTAAGCTGTATATGCTTTGTTCTTGAATGAAAGGTTGAATTCTTAGCCAAATGAATTACACTCTAACTATCACTGTATAATCTAAAACTCTCTTACTCCTTTCCAAGCTCTTCCATGAACCATGTCATCCATATCATCTCTTTGCTAGCCTCTGTGGCTGCAATATACTCTGCTTCTGTAGTTGACAAGGCAACAACCTTCTGCAACTTTGATATCCAGCTAACCGCCATTCCACCAACGGTGAAAACATAACTTGTGGTGCTCCTCCTGCCATCCAAATCACTTGCCATATCTGAATTTACATAACCATATAGAGAAGTATCTGAAC
The DNA here is from genome assembly GCA_037957365.1 of Torreya grandis. Lineage (NCBI taxonomy): Eukaryota > Viridiplantae > Streptophyta > Pinopsida > Cupressales > Taxaceae > Torreya > Torreya grandis. Next base: position 93,904 of record JARHVA010010130.1, read on the forward strand.
CTCCATATCACAAGTGCCTACTACTGGTTCCTCTCAGATATCTAAGGATCCACTGAACTACTTTCCAATGTTCCTTTCCTAGATTGGCCATATACTTACTTACAACTCCCACTGTTTGGGCAATATTCAGTCTAGTACACACCATTGCATACATTAAACTCCCTACTATGGAAGAATATGGAACTTTACTCATGTACTCTACCTCATCATGTGAATTAGCACATTGTTCTTTACTCAACTTAAAATGTCTAGCAAAAGGTGTGCTTACCAGTTTAGCATCCTGCACATTAAACCATTTCAACACCTTGTTCACATAATCCTCTTGAGAAAATATCAACCTGTGATTTTTCCTATCTCTCTTAATGCTCATGCCAAGGATTTTCTTTACTGCTCCCAAATCCTTCATGGCAAACGTTTGAGCTAATTTCACCTTAAGCTCAGAGATATCCTGCATGTGTGATCCTACAACAAGCATATCATCTACATACAATAATAGAATAATATATCTACCATTATCTAACCTCTTAAAATATACACAATGGTCAGATTGACACCTACTATAGCCATGCTCAGTCATGAACCTATCAAATTTCAAATACCACTGTCTAGGAGCTTGCTTGAGGCCATACAAGCTTTTCTTCAATCTGCACACTAAATTCTCCTTACCTTTGACCTCAAATCTTTCCGGCTGTTTCATATATATTTCCTCATCCAAATCACCATGAAGAAACACTATCTTAACATCTAGCTACTCAAGATTCAAATCCTCAATAGCAACCAAAGATAATACAACCCGTATAGAAGTCATTTTAACAATAGGAGAAAAAATCTCACCAAAATCAATACCTAGTTTTTGTGCAAATCCTTTCACTACCAATCTGGCCTTATATCTCATATGTCCATTCTCACCTTTTTTTAATCTGTAGGTCCATCTATTCTTCAGTGTCCTCTTACTAGCTGGCGACTCAACCAAATCCCATGTTTGGTTCTCTCTTAAGGACTCCATCTCCTCAACCATGCCACGCTCCCACTGACTCTTGGACTCCACTTGTAATGCTTCTTCAAAACTCTCTGGTTCTCCACCATAAATAAGCAATAAATAGAATAATGAAGGGGAATATTGAATTGGAGGCTTACTTACCCTTTTTGACCTCCTGATGGGCGTCTGAGACTCGTTTAAAACATGTTGTCCACCCAAATTCTCTGACAATGACTGACCTCAGTCACTTCCAGGCCTGTTACTGGCTGACACCGATTCTACATGACCAATGTCGGTGCCTGTTCTACCGATGTTGGTCTCTGTATGACCGACATCGGTTTCTATCCTATCGACGTCGGTTCCTACCCTACCAACGTCGGTCTCTGTGTTTTCCTACAAGTGATTATTTATTTTTCTTGTGAGCTCATTTTGGACCATCACCTCATCTAATTCTCCATTGCTTTGCCCAGAGTGATTTAGCTTCTTCAGCTGATCACTATACATCATTTTTTCATTGAAAACAACATCACAACTCCTAATTATCTTGTTAGTTCCTAGATTCCAAAATCTGAAACCAAAATCATCTGAGCCATAGCCAATAAATGTGCACCTCATAGACTTAGCATCCAGCTTCTTTCTATTTTCCTTATCAACGTGCATAAAGGCTTCACAACCAAAAACTTTGAGGAATGAGATATCTACCTTTTTACTTGTCCATGCCTCTTTTGGAATTCCACCATCCAGAGTTGTAGAGGGTCCTTTGTTAATCAAGTACACTACAGTGTCAACAGCTTCTGCCCAAAACTCTAAGGGCAAACCAGCATGCAATCTAATACACCTTGCACGCTCCATAATTGTTTTGTTCATCCTTTCAGCAATTCCATTCTGCTGAGGTGTCCTTGGAACCATCCTTTGCCTATAGATTCCATGCATATAACAATACCAGTTGAACTTATAGCTGCAAAACTCACCACCATTGTCAGATCTCAGGCACTTCAATCTTCTACCTGTTTCATTCTCAACCATAGCTTTACAAATCTTAAAAGTCTCAAATACATCAGATTTCTTCTTAATACAATAGATCCATACATTTCTTATAGCATCGTCTATGAACAAAACATAGTACTGTGATCCTTCAATAGAAGCTACCTGAGCCGATCCCCACACGTCTGTGTGAACAAGCTACAACTTATGCTTCTTCTTTGTTGACCCAGTCTTGAGAAAACTCACTCTCTTCTATTTTCCAAATACACAGTGCTCACAAAAATCTAGATCTATGCTTTTCAAATCTGAAAGCTTACCTTTAGACTTAAGAATTGACATCCCCTTCTCACTCATGTGGCCAAGCCTTAAGTGCCACAATTTTGCATCCACATTTGAAGTAGATAATACAGAAGGAGAAATGTTAGTAACACAATTACATAAATAGAGAGTGCCCACTCTCTTACCTCTGGCCATAACAAGTGCACCCTTGGTCACCTTCCAAGATTTTGCTGTGAGAGTTACTGAACAACCCTCATCCCCTAACTTTTCTGTAGAAATCAAATTCCTCTTCAAGCTAGGAACATGCATAACATCTCTCAACACCCATGTGTTGCCTATCTACATTTTCAGTTGCACTTTACCTTTGCCAATAATTTTACAAGGCTCATCATCCCCTAGATACACTATTCCAAAATCTCCATGGATATAGTCACTAAAATATTCTCTATTAGGGGTAGCATGAAAAGATGCACCAGAATCTAAAACCCAAGATTCTATATTATTATGTAAAGAGAATATTAAAGCATCTTGTACAATACCTGTAACCTTTGCTTCTTCTTTTTCTTCATGCTAATTGTCCTCCTTAGGCTTTGACCAACAATCTCTGCTTATGTGCCCCATCTTTCCACAATTCTAGCATTGTGGCTTCCTACCATTTCTAGATTTGGATCTACCTCTCACCTTAGACTTAGATCTTGATCTCCCTTTCTTGCTCTTCTCTTTTTGCCTCCCCCTGCTCTCAAAACTTAAAGCATTTCCAGATGTCTCTTCTGTGCTTTTCCTATGAATTTCCTCATTCAAGATAACACTAACAACATCCTCTACTTTTAAAATATTTAAAGCAGATGCAGTATTACTAACTGCCATTACTAAGCTATGCCAGCTTTCAGGCAAAGAACATAATATTAAAAGAGCTTTAATTTCATCATCAAACACTATTTTGACTGAACTTAATTGATTTACAATTCCATGGAAATCATTCAGGTGATTAGATATAGATCCACCTTCCTGCATACACAAATTTAATAACTGCTTCATAAGATATACCTTATTAGAAGCTGAGGGTTTTTCATACAAATTTGCTAAAGTAGTCATCAACTCTACCATTATTTTTGCCTGTGACAAATTAGATATCACAGTAGATGCTAGACTCAGTCTTATAGACCCTAGAGCCTTTCTATCAAGAACTTCCCATTCTTCATCATCCATGTCTGTGGGCTTCTTTGTAATCCCACCTAACGGTAAGTATAGATCTTTCTGATACAGATAGTCCTCTATCTGCATTCTCTAATGTTGATAATTTTTACCATTAAACTTCTCCATTCTCAATTTACTTTCTTCTACCATTTCTTCTCCCACTCAAAAAAAAATCCCTGCAGAAACTCCTGTGAGTAACCTGTAATCAATACACACTACATAGATCTAAACCACCTGTTAGTGAACCTGACCTCTGATACCAATTATGGATATCAAGCTCTAAACCTACAACTAAGGCTCTGATACCACTTGTTGGGGATCAACCAACAATTTGATTACACTTATGAAAGCAATAAACCATGAAATTAAATCAGATAGATAAGTAACTAAAATGATAAATAGCAAGAACAAGAGATACAAGAAACCACCCTAAAAACTTGTATTAAACTCTTTATAGAAGGAATACAGTTGAAGAAGCTTCTTTCTTCCACACCTCTCTCAGATGTACAGATCTCTCTGTAGATCTCTTTCCCTCAAGAGCTCTCTCTCTCAAGTATAATCAACTCCAACAACCTGGATTGATTCACCTATACAATTCTGTACTGTTCTTCAACATTCACATACAATGAACTACTATAAGCTAAGAAGATCTAATTCTACATATAGAATTAGGAGACTTGAGCATGCACTTACAACCAATAGTTAAGCCTCTTGAACAAGGGCTCTAAAAATAGTCTTACTAATAATAGAGACACGAACTTAAGACTAAGACTTAAACTCATCATGCAAACACTCGGTTCTGTCGACAGAAATAGCTCTCTAGATGCATAGGTAACCGACACCAGTTCTTGCTTGCTTGCCTATGACTGACGTCAGCTAATCCCCTACCAATGCTGGCATCTCTTGAACTGCACCTGACCGACGTCGGTCGTTCCTGACCGACACCGGTGACTGTGTAAACCTACAACTTTGGTAATGCGCTCTTTGGTGAAGCTTTTAGGCTCCACACCTTAACTCCAATTAATGGTTTTTATATGGCTAATGTCATGGTTTTTGAGTCTCACTAAACCTAAATGTAAATTAACTCAAAAATCATCAATCAACCACTACAAACAAACTTGAAAATTTAAGTTTAATCACTATATTGTGCCACTAAATTGTGTTTTTTCAAATAAACAAATATAATATTTCTCAATGCAAAAATAATGTAAATGTGCATAAACAAGTATCATGCCTTTCTAAATTAGTGTAAACTATGAATTGTCACATTGTGTATGTGCATGAACAAGAATCATGCCCCACTGGATCTATGCCAACTGATATAGCATGTCATGCATCTATATGCTAAATTTGAGCATATTTGTTTCAAATGTATCTGCATGTGAAAACCTTTAACATTTGTTCTTATAAATAATGTGCACTTGTATAACGTATTCACTAAGTGTATTTGAATATGTAATTCATAGCTTGTGTCTCTATAAAATGAGTGCATATATATGGCATATGCCTAAAGAATGTATACCAATGTGTAAATATATATCACATATCAGAACCAATATGATATCTTAAATTTGATATCTATACTCTGTACCTAAAATACAATTTTTATATTTATGGAGGATTGTGTTTGTATGATAAACCCATTAATATGACCCTCTTTGAGTTGAATGACATAACCTATAAGTAATTAATATCAAAATAAGAATTAACTATATCATGTCATGTATAAATATGCAATCATATATAATCATGTCAATGTGTGGATAATATGTTATCATAGTAATGTATATTTCATCAAATAATATATATAACATATGTAATGTAGAGCATATAACTATTATGTCAAAATAGATACGTTAATTAAGAACACAATAGTAACCATCACTTATATAAGATTTGAATAAGATTACATAGTAAAGATAGACATGTTATGAATCGTATCACTACACACAAAAGATAGGTGTGTGATATGTATCAAAACACTTTCAAACTCATCAATCTCAATAAGTGCAATAAGATCAATAGACAATACTATATTAATTAATTCATTGACACATAATACCACATAAGGTAGAGAGCCATACAAAAGGGACATAAAGGTGTTGCAAAAAATAAGTCCAAGGGCCATACACAATAAACAAACAATGAATAGCCTATCACATAAGAGTAACAACATCAATGAAGCATAAAACTTGTGAAAACTAGTCTACACTATCTATATATATCAATGTCACATCATAGTAAAGTGGCATATCTATGTAGCGCTATGTAAGATATGAGTAAATAAAAAGATACATTTAATCAATATAGATAGATCAACATGTTAAAATGTCATAACATATAACCAATGATAATGTGACATGCATAATAAGATGCCCCCAATATTATCATGGCCACTTAGGATATAAGAGTCCAACATATATGTATTTATGTATGATATGTATGTCCTACATCACACTCATATATAGTGGAAGGCATGTGTGTATATAAAATAACATGCCATCTATCAAATGTGATAAATAACATATGTAAATAGTGTAATCTAGTAATCATATCATGCTCAGGTCATATTTATAATTTTTGAATATATATATATATATATATATATATATATATTAAATTTTGAATTTTTATTATTATATTGATGTAATAGAGTAAGGAAAAATGGTAAGGATTAAAAATAGAATAATGGGAAAAGATCCAAATAATCCAAAACATGTGTCAAGACATAATGTGCACTAAATATGATAACATGGCTATGTGTAGGGAGTGTAGGCAAACAATATACCCCCTCTATATATGTGAATCATAACAATGTACTTCAATAGTATATGTGGAGATATGGATATGCATGTTACTAGTGGGAAAGTATCAATGTGTGATCATGTAATATATAGTTGTAAATGGATATGATTGTGTAATTCAATTTAAGCCATATAATGTATATATTGTTAATATATAATGATGAGTAAGTGATATTCTATTGAAGGATGTGCAATGGATTGAAGATACTATACATGATATATCAATGTAGGATATTTTTCATAGATGCATGGATTAGGAAAATCAAAAGGAAAGGCTATATTAAAAAAAAGATAAGGGATATAATAATGATCAATGTAACACCATATGTAAAAATGTATGCCAATATAGAACAATATTGAAGGTTGTTAATCAAGCAGTCATGAAAAAGCTATGTCCAATAGATTATGTCTGATGAACTAATCCATGGAATCAACCCAAATGGTTGTATGGGGTTTATAATAATTCTCTAACCAACCACTAAAACATAATAAATGTGTATAATATGGATCTACATGAGTGGTTAAATTTTGATGTTATAACCATGATAATGTACTATTGTAACACTCACACTGGCATGATTTACACTACATTCATTATATTTAGCACAATATGTATAAGTAATGGCCCTTGTGTTAGATTTTTTTTATTAGATATATTGTCTTTTGAATAAATGGTTTGTTCTTTATTTTCTTTATTTGAAGATGTTTTCTCTTTTAAAATTGTGGCATTCATACATTCATGATCAAATGTAATATAGGTGTGATTTTTACCAAATCTAGGCCTTATTAATTTTATCAAGGATATTCATAGTATTGAATTTGATTAATACAAAGTAGGGTCAATGTGAAATACAATAAAACATGTTTTGAGCCCAAGTGTTACTATAGAATCTATATATTTGATGTATTCGTTAAGTTTAGTGATAATTGTAGATTAGAATCAAAACACCAATTAAACTAACATAAGACCAATATCTCACATACAATCCAAAAAACCTCTTCCAAAGGGTATCCACTTGGTTTATTGACTATGGTAATTTCATTAATTATTAACCCAAGGTTCATAATATTGGAAAGGCATTCACATTCCATATGCAACACTAGTTATTTCCAAAGTTTGAGGGAATATATGTTACGTATAGGAAACACTATTGTTTAAAATAAATTTCATGAAAGTAAAATGCTTGGAAAGGAAATCACACTTTATTTAATTTAAATTAACACTTTTTAGAAAGGAAATTATTGTTTTATATATTTTTAAGTTTCCTTAATAACTAATAACTCTCCTAAAAATATCAAATGCTTTACTATATTAAATAAGAAACTAAACATGCATATAACTCAAACAGAAATTGCACTCACACAACATAAATAAAATCTATACTAACAATTTAGGATCTTTACCATAAATATTAACAAGGAGAACCTATTTGGTCAGAGATGAGTTTCACTCCTCCCCTTAAAAAAAATTATATTTTATATAAACCAATTATGATTACACTAAATATCTTGTAGTAATGTGGGTATTGGTACAAAAATATTACAAAGAGTTCAAATTTTACTTCATGTGATTTTACAATAATAATAATAATTTATTAATTATTTTAACGCCATAATAAGTTATAAAACATTATATTAAATATGGGAGGGATGTTTATTTTAACAATGGAATCTACTAAGATTAGTTAATTAATCTACATGATAGACTCGGTGGTTTTGTAGAGAACATAACAGTTAATTATGTGGTTGAAACATCAGAGATATACGGTCCATAAGGAAGAGAGTAATGGTGGAATATTTGGTTGTTATCCTACTCATGTCTAGGTGATATAATCCATATTCATACTTTACTAACCACCATATTTCATTAGGCTTAATAACTTAGTTTCATGGTTGAACCATTTTGGTTAGTCTTTAGGCTAAAACAATTGTCATATAGCTACTATACATTATTCAGTTGTGCCTTAAATTTTTATAAGATGTTATTAATTTTCCAATTGTTCTTTGTAGATTATATGGGATCTATCATGGGTCACTACAACCTATTATCAGTATGGGTTTCAATAGACAACCTAGTAGTTGGTATGGATTGCAAGAATCAACCACTACATGTGCTACAAGTTGGCTTACCCAATTGCTATGAGTTGGTTACATGTGTCATTATTTATCATTTATATCTAAATATACCAAATCAATAGTAAATTCAAAGTATTAATAAAAATATATGGTGCAATATTTATACATGAAATGATAATTTTAGCCATAAAACATAAAGAGATGTACATTATATTCATTAAGTACTATGGCAAGGAAAGTTAAAAAAATCAAATTTGTATGGTTAGAAACATTATCAATAGAATTCAAAAAGGGGATATATTAGGTATAAAAAGGCACATTTACATGGCCCATCACACCCCTCAACTAATCATGTTTCTTGTCCTCAAATAGCCTAAACATTTGTACAAATGAGCAAAGTGTCTTAAAATAATTTGGATCTACCACACTTAATCCTTGATTTATATAAATCCAAAAATTATTTTATATCCTTCTCCACTTTATCTCTTTAGATTATTCATCAAACTATTCAATTCCTCTCCAATATGGAATAAGAAACCCAAAACTAGGGGGATGGCAAGTTATAACAATCCAACTTAACCATTTTCTTCTTACAAAATCAATATACTTAGTAACCCTATTGAGTGTTTCCTTGTAGTTATAACATAAAAATGACTCCTTATTTTTCAACTCTAGAGTCAATTCATTCCATCTAGTTATATAAACATTATAGTATTGTTGAGCTATATGTTACATTAAGGTTAAATACTAATTTTTTTACCTCAATTTTCTCTTGCCTAGTTCCAATAGTTAATTCTCTAATATTCATCCATTTCACCCATTCTTGTTCTATGATAACATGTTGAGTAGCCTCTCCTCTAATCATTAATATAGTTTCCTTTTATTTTTCATGGTAATCAACTAATTCCTTTCCTCTTTTCTCATTAACAACATAATAATAAAAGTATCTCAATAATATATAATCCAAATATAAATTTGGGTTTCATTCTAAATCATAGGGAACATCATAATTATGCATGTAAAACTCACATAACTGATTTTTATCTTCAAGAGTGATATTGCTATATAACTCAAATAAATAATGTTGACCACTCACCATTTTTTTAAGATCACAGTAGGTTCTCATAAATTGAAGCTTCACCCATTATTATTCAAGATATACAACATATACCCTTGTAGGTGGTCTAAAATTCATGAGTTGTATTGTCAATTGGTAAATATCATCAATATTTTATTTCAATATTATGAGTTACAATTCACTATTTGTCTTTCTTCTTCAAATCCTCATTCACTTCCTTTAATAAGCTTAATTGACTATTCTATTGGAGTTATAATGTCTATCTTTTGAGGAAAAAATCCTCCTTACTCAAACCCTCTATTGAATTTCAATGGATGAGAAAGTCTATTCAGTTTGAGTGGAAATGGATAAAAATGTCCTTTCTAACCTTCCTACAACCATGGAATATTTTTATACTATAGGTTAAACTTTAGGGACTTGTAGATGTCTACTCTCTTCTTCTACCACCTTATCCAAATCATCTAATCCATTTTCCTTAGTCTATAAATATTTGGTTTGTGCCTCAAGGGTTTTTATTTCCAAAAGGGCATACATTTTTTCTCTCCTTATTCTATATGTATAGGGGTTATTATTATTTTATATCCATTTTTATTTTACTGGGTTGTTCTTCCATTGTTTATTCTCTTGCTATAGTTTATGGAGTACCCCAATGCTCCATTTATCTTAAATGTGGAAATTCAAAACTAGAAGGGGTATAGTTATCTTAATCAAAGTTTCTACTAGTTTCCCTTTCATTTTCACTAAATTCTTCATCTTTTTTAGGTAATTCTTCACTTTCTATCTAGATTACAATAGATTTTATAGAGGTGCATTTTTGGGCTATCCTACACTTAATCATCTAGGATTATCTCTTTGGAGTCTACGGATATGAGATAATTTTATGATTTGTTAGTATGGATGTGAAAGTAATATACTCAATCATTATATTGCTTTGATATTCTACGTAAGAATGTGTTACAATCAACTTCCTTCTCCTCTTAGACCTCTCAGCTTGTTCTTCAACATTTTGTTCTTCAACTATGTCTTATTGTTCTTCGGCCATTTTATCATTTTTTTCACTAACCACATCTTGTTGATCCCTATCAAGTTATTTTTAAATGGTTAATAAGTCATCCCATGTTATGTTGGGCCTCTTGTATCTTAAATTTTTTTCATAATTAATTGGATTAGACAATGATGAGATAAAGCTCATGTCTTCCCTTTTCTATTCTCCTCATTTATTTTCCTAATCATTTTAAACTAGAAATTGGGTATATATATCTTTATGTCATGGCTAAGATGATTCATAAAATTGAATTGGTTTTCATATATCATGTTGTTTATACACTCATAATTCAAGTATTTGATGATCTATAAGACAACTTCAGCCCGTGACAAAGGTAAAGAGGAATGTAATGCACCTTGTTTAGAGAATTCTAAAATTTTCTTCTTCTTCATAGAATATGTTTATTACCATGCAAGAATTGTATTTATTCTACAATTTCTACCCTTTTCTTAGTAATCTAGATACCTCTACCAATAATTATTTATATATCTCAATCCCTAACCCTTTCACAATGGCTACATCATTTATCAGATTAATCCAAGATCTATAAACATTCAAGATTGAATGAAAACCTTAGGAGTAGGTGAGAGTAATGAAAAATAAAAGTGAGTTTTAGATTAGTCCATTATAAAAAAATTAAAATTGAGGTACATTACATAGTAAGAGATTAGGTCACCAAAAATATAAAAACTCAACTCACTATTAGAAAAAACATTAGGTGTATTTTACCCTATTGACATTAACAACCCTAAACAATCTAACTAATAACTTTGTAGGTAAAACCAAAAGTGAGAAAAATCCTACACCAACACCCCTTGAATAGCTTAGGTGGGTATAAGAATTAGGTTTTGGTAATGAGGCTTGATGAGGTACCCAAACACAATAAAAATACCATAGGGTGGAGAAAAGGGAGAAAACCCATAGGAAAACTCCTCTCTAAAATGAGAGAAAAAAAGATAAGAGGGATAAAAATCCCTAGTAGAGTCTATCACTACTTGTAGCCATCATGTATCCTACAATAGAGTTCATAGGAGTGGTTACATATTAGAAGTGGATGAAGTGAAGAGTGGATCACCATGAATAGTGAATGTGTCCATAAATTTATTGATGGATCTTCAACCAAGGTGTGAATATTATACAATAAAATATGTTCCTCATGTATGTTAAGAGGGGCAACTACTCTATATAATGATGATACAACAGAAGCAGAGGCTAAGAAGGATTGAAAAATGTTATGTAACTATATACTAGACTTCATGATGTCTAATGAGTCTTAGATCAATATACATACACCTTATAATTTTTGAAGTGGACCAAGTGTATGTGGATGAAGGACTAACCCATCAATATTTACAATGTGACAAGGAGATAGTAGAGGTGTGTCCCCATCACTACTATAGTCATCTATACTAGTAAAAGAGTCATAAATCTTAGATATATGATTAGGATAATAAATGTAATAAATTATAGGTGAGTATGATGAAGAATAATTATATTAATCATTTTATAAAGAAATATCAATGTGAAGTTGAGAGCACAGATCAACAACTCTCAAAACTAGAGAAGAGACTAAAGATGAAACACATAGATCCATATACTAAATATCCATAGGAACATATGACTCATCAAATATATAAAAGGATTTAATCTCATTGGAAATAGTAGAATCCTCTAAAGTGAAATATTATAAAGGCTCTATAAGAACAACATCTTGAATAAGGATAGAAGTAGAATCTATAATAGAAAAATTGAGGTCGGATAGAATCTCATCTTGTAATGGTGGATCAACAAAAAGAAGGTAATTTTACACCATGGATGTGTCATTATAATAAATATGATTTGGAGGAGAGAGTAAAAAAATAACTAAGTATATATTAGGAAGTGAAGGAAGAGTGATATAAGTCTCAACAGCATCTCTGAAAAGAAATTATAGGATGCTCTAAATAGTGTTGGGGCACATGGTGATGTAGGTCCCATGAAATGTGCAATAGTAAGTGACCATGAACCTTGAAATAAGAGTTAACCCACTTAATTTACTAATCATGATTAGTGGGAGTAGGAACCTATCCATATAAGAATGGAATATGATTCTTTTCTATGAGTAAGTGTTCTTTGTAAACACACTGGGAAACATAGTTAGTTTTTCAAAGAAAAACAACTAGTGTAGAATTAACTTCCTCCCATATTTGTATCTTAAGTGAAGTCAAAACGATTAAGAGAAGAAAAAAAGAAGTGCAAAACTACATAGTATCAACTATAATCACCCCTTAGTTACAAGAATAATGCACACTCATGAATAAGACATCGGGCATAGTTGATTATGTATCCAAATGAGTAATAAGTGCAAGACTCAACACAATGCAGAAAATGAGAATATGTAGAAAAAATATTGAATAATACATAACACCCCCTCAAATGTCACCAATGAACCCCCCATAATGTTTTAAATACAAGTGCACTTGTATAGATGTCTATCATAATTAAGAATATGTCTTGAGAAAATTATACATATGTATGAAATAACTAGAGGGGAATCAAACTCTATCGATAATGCATCTAATATATATAATTTGTGAATAATATGTAGTTGTATAGGGCCCAAAAAGGTCACCAATGCATAGAGCATGGAAAAATAGGCACTTTTGAAGAAGAAGAAACTCAAAAAGGAGTTATCGATCAAAAGTTATAACCATTTTAATATTTGAGCTCACAAAAAAAATCTCCACCCAACATAAATTTGAAAATGTTTGGGTTAATTAGAAAATTGTTCGGGGCTCCAAAAAACTACCAAAACTACCTACAAGGGTTAGAAACTCCATTGAAACTAGAAAACCCAAAAATATGTAGATAATGTATGGCTCATCAAAAAACTAGTAAAGAACCACTTAATAACTTATAAAATCTTATAAATATTTCCTAATTTGAAAACATCGCTATACAAATATGCACAAAATGATTGAAAAGCCCCAAAATCCTCTAAAAGTGGCAAAAAATGACCATCACAAATTGAGGTCATGTTTACAATCAATGTTAGGTTTTTTATACCTTCTAAATATGATGGTGCCATATGGTTTATGATTCAAGACTTTAGCTATATAGTTTACATGGATTTTTATGAAATCCCACCAAAACTATGAAATCATCAAAAATTAAGAAAAACAACAAGAATGCATTCAAGAAAGATCTCACTGAGGATTTTAAAAATGGTAAAATAATCACCAAATTAGAGATATGATACCATATTAGATTAATCCAAGATATATAAACATCTAAGATTACATGAAAACCCTAAGAGTAGGTGAGAGCAATGCAAAGCAAAAATGCCAAAAAGTACAAAGGAGGTACATTATATAGTGAGATATTAGGTCACCAAAAAGGTAAAAAATTAATCACTATTAGAAAATAGATTAAGTGTATTTTCCTCTAGTGACCTTAACAACCCTAAGCAAGCTGATTAACAATTGTGTATGTAAAACCAAAAATAAGAAAAAGCCTACACCAACATCATTTACTAGGGTTTTTGTAAACTCATGTGTAATTTCATCATCAAACCCCATTAATATCTCAAAATATCTCATCCATCCTACATCCTAAAAGATGTTTAAAATTTCCTGGCATTATCTTAATGGCGTGAGGTCTATTGGATCTCGTCTGACTACATCACCATCCATGTTTTCCTAAATTAGTTTTTTTTATATCAAGAAAGGTGTATTTTTATATTTTGACACAAGTATTAAATTATGTGATGTGTGATGTGTATCATATAAATATAGGGTTATAAATTCCCTATATATCATGAGACATCATTATTTTACCTTGATTTCATGGTTGCATGCCTAAAACTTACCTTAATGGGACATTCCATGTACCTGTAACATTGATTAAGATCATGTAGCATCCTATGGAATACACCCCTAGCTAAAGTGGCACTCATCCTTTGAGTGACTAAATTAGAAATGTATATCATGCACATGAGAAGGAATGATCTAATGTGATGGGTGTGGTAATGATAAAGGTTGATGTGACAAGTGGGATTGAAAAATAAATATTTGTTCTTTATTTAGCTTGTAGCTTTGGAATTAACACTTGAATAATAATTCAATATAAATTTAAATGTTTAAATTTTTAAAATAAAATTATTCCAAGAAAAATTATCCCATCATTACTTTTATATGAATTGGCTTACCGATAGTTTTAGATGTGATTGATAATGTTAATGATAGGATCATTTTTTATAGCATATGGAGTAGCCATGTAGGATAAAATTATGAAGAATGTGTTATATTCTATAGTGAAGACTTGAATAATGATAATTGAAGTGGTGATCATGTGGAACTTAGACTAGACATTGGTGGTAAATGTTACTTTCTACAATAGTGGTGATTAGCTACTTGAAGCATAATATATAGTTTCCTATAGCAAGTGTCTTATTTTAGGGTTACTATAAGGTGAATTTTGGAAATGTGGTACCAATGGTTGCCTTAAACCACCTTCAAGTGTGGTGTATGGTTGGCCTTAATAAATTCTAAAATAGAGTTTGTCATGGCCAATTATTCAAATGGAAACATTTCCTTGAATAATGATGAAGCTAGCTAAGTCAAATACATGTGTGGTAACATGAAGAAGCTAGTGGGATGATAAAAAAGAAATATGAGTGAAGATGTTAGTAGAGGTTCATAAAGCATCAAAACATGCTAAGGATGATGATAGCTAGGATATACTTTCATGTGTAGAATAGTGTATCATATTCATACAAGAGGTTGGATAATAGAAACATAGAAAGTGTGAATTATCATGCGTTAAGTAGGAAGTAAGAACAACCAATGATTCATTAACATAAATAGAGTATTCAAGTTAAATTTGTTAGAAATTAATCAAACATTATACATGGTAATTCATACAAGGAAAAAATTAAGGAATCACATAGGTAAACATAACCAAATAAGTCTCTATTGATCTCTTCAAAAGTGAAACTCTATTATTCTTACAAACAAAAGTATATATAGATGTTTCCAGTCTATGACTATTCATATTCTTCTCATAATTGGCACCAAAAGTGGAGCTTTTTCATATTCTAACCTATTACAAGTCATATATATAGGACAAAATAGACTTATACACAATAAAATGAGTACATAATTCATGAATATTAGACAAATATTCTACACAATTTTATAATCTAAATTATTCTCCCAACACTTTCTCAGACTTAAAATGTTGTCTCATCTTGAGACAATGTCATAAGATCTCTAAAATTACACAAGTGATTAGAGGCTAAAGAAGTGGTTAGACAAGTACGAGTTGAAGTAATTGCTCAAGTCATAATTTTTGGTTTTCACCTCTTGCATACTACTTAGCCTCCCTTTTGGGTTTTTAACTAAGTAGCATACCAACCTATCACCCTTTATGAGTTTTCAATAGGTTGGCATAGCCAAGTGGCCACCCTTTATGGATTTTAAACTAACCTAGCCCTGTTTGTCTTACTAAATCATCCCCAATATAAAATGTTTATACAAAATTATTCAAAATTCATACTTTGCATAGTACCTAACTTGATATATGTGGCAAGATGCAGATGATAACTATCTAGAAGAGTCCTTAGACTTTGAATATATAACCTTGCACTAAGCAATGATCTGTTGGATCTCTTAACATGGCTTGTATGCAAGTGTGTTGATAATCTAAGAAACTTCCCTAGAAAAAAGAGTCAGATCGATCTTGTAAGCATGCCAATCCAGCATGAATTTTTATATCATCCATAGTAGGGTGCACAATAGAGCATGGTAACCATTGATCTACTTGAGATATATGTTGTGAGTTATGCTCATGGCTACCTTGGTTTTGGTGACACTTATTTGAATCTTTCCACTCAAATGCTCTAGATTTTTTGTGTGATTTTGAGCTTAGAGACCAATAAAGGAACTGCATAGAAGCTGACTCTACTAGTTGAGGAGGTTATTGTGCACATTATCCCTAGTGTTGAGTGAATCTAGGAGTGCTTCATCCTTATCCTCCCTAGTGGTGGTGTGGCTGACTATGGTTACTTTGGTAGTGGTAGTCATTATAAAGTCAGTGTTAGTACTAGTTAAGGAATTATCTAGTTGCTACTTCCAATATAATAAGCTACATGTGACCTATTTTACTTAAAATTTAGTAGTGTCCAACATGCCTTGATATTCCTTTAGTAAAGTGATGAGAGTCACATACTTAGTTTTAACATCTTGTCCCAATGTGCTAACTAAACAAAGTTTTTATGATGTGCACCAGTCCTTGGTTAACTCAGAGACTAAATTCTTGAGTCTACGATGGTCAGACATGATGTGGTCCCTAATTACTTGAGTGACCAACTCTGGATAAATGTCTTAAATAAGCTTGGTAGTTTCATGGAGGTGAGCCTTCAACTCAACATTTTTAGCCTTGGATTAATCCATTTCCTAATCTAAAGAGGTAGCCTTCTACACAATAGACTCCTAAAATATTGTTGTGCCCTCTAGTTGTTTCTTTAGTGGTAGTATGTAGACATCCAATGATGATTCCTACTATAGGGAGAATGCTACCAATGTGCCTGAAGTTGCTAAAGGGTCAAGTCATGGCATGGTCATAAGTGGGAGAGAGAAGGTGGTGCACTAAGCATCCATAATTGGGATGTCCTAGAGAAAAAATCTTGCCAAGGGCAATTCTAAAAATTGTGGACCTATTTGAGCTATAGTTGGTTCTTCTTCTTATTTTGGATGCTCTACTTTAGCTTGTAATTGCTAGGGTACCTATTATTAATGCACCATGGCCTCTACTTCAACTTTGAGTTACTACATAACATCTTCAACCTATTTTTTTTACCTCATCTTCCACTTTCTTATTCATCTCTTCTCACACAAATTTCTATTTCACTTGTTCTTCCTCTAGCTAAAGATTATATACACATTCTTCTTCTTTATTTTTTTCTATTAGGATAGTAGCCTTGGTTTATTCAATCATAGCTTATTCATATGCTTGTGCTTGTACCTATGCCTAGGCCTCTACCTTAGTTGCACTTTCTTGTTATGCCTAGACTTAGGTCTACTATTTGTGTAGGGCTTCTTGTTCTTTTTATTTCTTCTTCTTTGTAGGTTCCTTGGATTGTTACTATGTGCTTGTGGCATCTTCCATAGCCTACTTTGCTTGTGCCATTGCATCCTATTTTTATTTTTCTTCTTCTACCTTAGCCTTGGAAATGAGTTCAACTTATTTGTCCTTTTGATATTTCACCTCTTGTGATTTATTGGATGTGTTGACAACTTTTTATGCATTCTTAACCACTTTGAGGGATTTCTATCAGTTAGCCTTTATGTCTTGAGTCTTTTATATAACCTCAGCTTCTTTAGTTTTTTGACTTGCTTGTTGTTGTTATTATTGATCCTACTCCTTATGACATTTCTTCTCCTACTTTCTGACTCATCATTCTGCTATGTGAGATGCTTCTTCCCTTGAAGCCTATTGTTCTTATACTATGGGTTGCTTTGGTGTGAGCTATTTGACCTCCTGGGGTTGTGATGAAGGTGGAAAATCACTTGGATGGACCATAGAGCTATAAACCTATGATTTATTATGCCCTAACATGACCAATATGCATTTAGGTGGTGGTGAAGTTGAATATGGAGTAGGTTATGCTTCTTATGTCATGGCTATTTTATTGAATGTAAATTCTTCAAGGGTAAGAGAGACCTTAACCTCATGCCTAGTTCATGGTCTATTCACGAGTGACTTTGGTGAACTTTTTAGAAGTGGAAAAAAAACATCTTCAACTATGAAGGTGGTAGAGGTTACTATTGGAAGAAGTCAAACCTTCACTGTAACTACCTAGATTTTTCCCATATAGTTTCAATGATGATGGATGAAAGGCATAGTGGTAGGTCCACCCATAGATTTAGAGGAACCTTATTGCACACTTGGACTATGTACATAGCCTTCTAGAAGAAGAATTCCTTCTCATCTCTATCATAGAATTTTACAACCATATCATCAATCATTACTTGGTATACTTATTATTTATCCATGTCCATCTAGGGTAGGTCACATGAGATTGTGATTTAGGGCACCCTAGGATCATCTAACTAGGTTTTAGTGTTCCTTGTCTTATGATTCAATTGAGGAGATGCAGATTGATGCTCGGTGGAAATTTTGTGCTTTCCTTTTTGTGGTTATGAAGTGGTGGCTTCTTCTTGTTTTTTTTCTATAGGGATGGCTATGATAGGTGGTATATCTTGGAGTGGTGTCACTCACCTAGCTATGAATGATTTCTATTTATCATCTTTGGCTTGTGCCATGTACATGGTAACAAAGAATGGTATAGGTCTAAAGGGTGACCTTGGAAATTCATGGATATGTATGAATACACCTTTCATTATCAAGGTGGCAACATCATATTGGCCTAAGTACTATATTACATCTAGTGGAACTTGAGGATGTGTGGTAATCAGCTCTAGGAACTCCTCCCACCATGCTTTAAAGTTTCCCTCATGTGTTAGGGCTCAATGCTTAGGTGTCTAGATCAAGTTGGGGAATTAATGTGCTGGCCAATAGTCGATGTTGGGGTGTACCTCTCCCTGGGCGGACTTTCATTATGTGAAACATAACATAAAAAAGAGGAATTGGTACTAAAATTTCTATTTGGGAGATGTTCAACACTTGTTAATATTCATGAGCAATTCATGAATGAAGTATTCAAGCCAATCAAAATACTCATTCTGGTGGATCATGTAGTGGGTAATATCCATGACCCCTTTTGGAATTTACTTGGCAGACTTGGTGGTCTACCTGAACCTCCTTATGATGCATTCTACTAGGATGCACATTGGTTCATCATGATTTCCTTAATTGGGATCCCTTTATATCCTCAAACATATAAATCTTTGACCTCTTAAAGAATAGGAAATGTTCTTATCTTCTATGGAGTAAGGGAGTCCCCTCACATAAATATACCCAAAGCTTGGGCATTACTTCTATGTTAATGATGACCATAAAGTGGGAATTTGAAATAAACATTCAACATTTATATTGTAAAAATGGTGGGGGATTGTGAGAGCCAGTGACTACACAACATCGATGAGGTCTGGATGAAATAATTTTTTCTATGCTACTTAAAAAAGTCAAAGGGCTCTAGATCATTTAATTTTGTTTGTCAAATTTCTAGATCGATACCCATTACTTCTTTTTGCATGTCTATCAAAACCCTAATGAGTTATGAAGTATCCATGATTAATGATTGATGAACTTTAATTTTGTTGGCTACCTATGTAATATATTTAGCTTGGTACTTTGAAATTTAGCTTGTGAAAATATTTTCAAGGATGAAATGCAATTTTGGTTCACAAGCTTATGCCTTTATATATTTTTCACCTATTGGTTTCCACATAAATGTCATGTTGAGTTGTCCATTCAACATGAATGCAATTGTTAATGTGGTAAATCTTATCTAATCTAGCAATTAAGATATTTAGTCACTAGTACATGTGTGGAGATACCTCATTATGTTATTTTATATCCATATGGGAGTATGAGTAGATGATGTTGACTGGCCACTAATTTGTTGAATATTAGGTCAATAAAACTTTGGATCTAGCATTAACTATTTGGGGCTAGTAATATATGGCATATATTTTGGTTGATGTAATTTATTCATATGTTTTTTAGGCTTAATTACTTTCTTTTGATCCTACTTACATCCATGATAGTACACATGAATTCTCTTACAAATAGTTGGTACATGTTAGACTTGGTATCTTAGCTCCTAAATGGTAGTGAAGAGATCATATACAAACACACACACACACATAGATAAAGAAACACACAAGACACATGTAGAAATGAGAAATCCTAATCTGCTTAGTGCTACTCAGGTACCCACTCACTTAGTATAATGAGATAAATTAAGACTATTGATGGTAGGGATTAAACCTACATCCATTCACCCACCCTAAAAAAATGGTTCCCCTCAAATCTCTCAAGACAATGGTTCCTTGCTATGATATTTCATGTATAACATAAGGCCCTTTTCATCTAATCTATAAGTTGTCCAGAAATGATTTGAAATGACTATCATATAACAAAATTGGTTGATCAATATGAAATTCCTTATGGCATATATTCTTATCATGCCATGCTATTTAGCTCTACTTATGAACTTACTACATCCAAGATGCTCTGTGTTGATATTCATCCATCTTATTTAGTTCAAGAAGTTTGTTGGTGAGAAACTCATGATCTTCTAGTCTCATGACCATTGTAATGCATATACTAGGTACCAAATATTCCATTGGCATAACTTTTTAAAGCACGTACACCAACTAGAATGGAGTAAAATGTGTAGCCCTAATATAGTACATGTAATATGACCATAAAATCATAGGAATGTGATCTTCCCAATCATCCCTCTTGACATTGAAAATCTTTGTCAACATTTTTCCCAACACTTTATTAGAAGCCTTAGTTTGGCCATTAGCTTGTGGATGCTACACAATACTTTTATGATGAGAAATCATGAATTATTTAGTAAGAGATTTGATGGTGTTGTTTAGGAAGTGTGTCCCTTGATCTCTAATGAGCTTGATGTGGCATATAAACCTTGTAATAATATTATCATACATAAACTTTGTTACATCCTTTGTATCATAGTTGGGTGTCACAATAGATTTAACCCACTTGGTGAAGTAATCTATCACAGTGATAATATACTTTACTTTACGACATTTAATCAATGGATATATAGGTCCAACAAAATCAATGCCCCTTTATTCAAAAGGTTGTTGTGTTAATAAAGGCTACAAGGGAATTTCATCTCTTTGTAGTGGTTTACCCATGAATTGACATACATAGAAGTATTGCAATAATCTATGTGCATCCTAAAAAAGATTTGGCCACCATAACCCACTTTGTAACAACTTCCTAGCAATAGCTTCTCTAAAAGAATGTCCTCCTGCTATTCCTTAGTGTGCCTCCTATAAGATCTATGGTCATTCATGTTCCAAAACTAAATTTCATAGTAATTCATCCTTCCCCAAATGATACAAAAGCCCATTAATGATGCTATATGGCAAAGCTCTGGTGATAAACTACTTCTTATCTCTTTCTTGGTAGTGCACTAAATAATACTCCTTATTCAAGGAAGCTAGTGATTGCTTCAAAATTTTCAAAGATCATAGAAACATGAAATATATGAGCATCAAGAGAATATTCTTATAATTCTTTTGGTTCTTTACCATTGGGAATACAATTGAGATGATATGAACCCTTATTTTCTCTACTTATCTTGATGTTAATGTGAAATTAGAATTCATAAAATAACATCAACCATCTAGAAATTCATCCTTCAAGCATTGGCTTATTGACTAGGTAGAGCAGATCTTGATGATCTATGAGAAATTAAAAAGATGTTGCAAGAAGATAGTGTCAAAATTTATGTAGTATAAACACTATATCTAGTGCTTCTTTTTTAGTTGTTGTGTAATTCTTTTCTGCATCAGATAACTTTCAAATTGCAAAATGTATGGTATGTTCAAATCCACCCTCTCCTAGTTGAATAAGAATAACATTAATTTTGATACTTGAAACATCAATGTTCTCATTAAATGGCTTGCTCCAATCTTGAAAGACAAGGATAGGTGTAGTGACCAATCTCTACTTTAGTTTGAGAAAGGTTGTTTGGCACTCAAAAGTCTAGACAAACTTTACACCTTTGCATAGTAAATACTCTAATGGAGATGAAATGGTTGCATATCCATTGATAAAAAATTTATATTACCTTGTATGGCCAAGAAAAAATTTCAATTTCATGGAGATGACTGGTGGAGGCATACTCAAAATGACTACAATTTTGGCTTGATCTACCAAAATGCCTTCATTGTACACTACGTGACTTAAAAAGACACCAAAAGGTGTAAAAAATAAGCACTTTTGGAATTCAAGGTAATGCATAGAGGTTGACAACATTCTAACATGAGGTGTATTTTAGACAAATGTTCTTTAAAAAAATAAAATACTACACAATCATCGATATAGACTTCCATAAAGTCATGAATGAAATCTTTAAACACAGTCACCATTACACAAGAAAAAACCATAGGTGCATTCTTGAGGCCAAAAGGCATTACCTTGTACACAAAGGATCCCCATTCCATGGAAAAATTCATTTTAGATCTATCTTATTTTGTGATGGGTATTTGATGATAGCCACTAAAGCCATCCATGAAAGAGTAAACTTCATGACCTATGATAGATTCTAAAAGTTCATCTATGAATGGAATCAAAAATGGATCATTCAAAAATGCATCATTAAGAATTCAATAATCACCATATACTCCGATTTCCCTTATTTTATTAGGATAAAATACCATGGTACTAACCAAATATACCTTTTTTATGGGATAGATTATACCTATGTCTTGCATTCTATCAAGTTCAACCTTCAATTTCAACTTCATGTTTAGATTCAACTTGTATGACCATTTCTTTGTGGGTCATGTACATTCCTTGAGTTCAATATGTATTTTTACTAGAGATAGATAGACTCCTTTGACCTCTAAAAATTTAGTGGGAAATACATCTTGATAATCTTGTAGGAGTTTCATAACTTCAAAAAGTTCAGCTTTGGTCCAGTAATCACCTATATGTGCCAATTTAGGAATCTCCTTCGTTCTAATGTTTGCTACATTATTTTTAATGGGTTTCTAGTAAATCATATGATTTTAATCAACAAGAAATTCTTGGAGCATTCATTTCCCTTCCTATTCTAGAATTTTTATATAGTGTAACTTGTCTTCTTTAGTAGGTTCTACAACCTAGCCCTTGACTAGTTCTACTGGACATTCAAGTTCAAACAAATTAGTCAGATCGATATCACCATTAGTATCTAAATCTTCAATGTCCTCTTATTCATCTTGTATTCAATGGTATAACTTCATGAGAGATTGTTCTTTTATTTTAGTATATTTATATCTTTGTAATGCTATATTTAGATCACATGCTAAATTCTTCTGCACATTTGATTCTATCATGGTGCTTAAATCTTCTGCACAACCATGATATAGGAATTATTTGATTTTAAATAGCACGTTATGAACTAGAGGGTTCTCATATTCAAAAATAAACTTTTGTATGAAGTCACTTTTCACCTACACCCAATGCTTTGTATGCCTTCTCTATTGTTGATTCATATACCATGTTGATAGTAAAGGAACCAATGTATAATGAAATATGTGAACCCAGTACTTCGATGCCACATGTTTTTCAGTCTATACTTCAACACATTTGTGAATATGGATTTTAGGATACTCACCTTCTTGGAAGAAAGTCCAGTTACTTGTAATGATTTGTACTAATTGGAACCTTCTAATCATGAGTTCACATGTATCATCATATTCAAGCTAATCATTTTTATGAATTACCCACCATGTCACTACAACTCCATTCAAAGCATAATTAAAAGCACTAACCTGATGACTAATGGTAGGTACATGAAATTGTAAGAGAAAAATAAATTGATTGACATCCTCAGTTGTATAATACACATGAAGTTATCTCTCATGTGTAAAGACCCTTCTCATAGGTTAGAGTTCAAGATCACCATGCACCCAGTTAAGTAGGTGCATGTCTAAGTCTCCACTAATAGACAAATCTATTTCCCAAGGTAAAGTTCTTTCTCTAGTCAAATCTATATAATACTGCATACAATCATTTACTTGATAGAGAAAGTCAACTTCTAAATGAGTAAGGGATTTTGTAGACATGGATGCACAATCCTCTATGATAAATTAGGTTGTCAATGGTTGAGTAAGTATTGGTTTAGGCTTCCATTTTTAAATGTCTTAAACTATTGAGTGAGTAAAGATTATACCTAAGGTTTATTATGCTCATACAATGAATTGCACTCGGCTGCACACATAGCTTTTGGGTTTTCTCTAGAGTTTACCTTCATCTAGCTAGTTTATTTTACAACATAAGGAGAGTCTAGCTTAGCTAAAAAGAAGTAGGGTTAGTAAACCCTATTCAAAGGAATGATGACAATATTATCTCCTTGATGTGCCTTTATTTGATTTTTCATAGTATTGATAACCATCTAACCATCATATGCCCATTTACTACCAATCAATGTAGGGTAATGTGTTGTTACTATATTCATATCAATGACTTCAAAGTCACCTTTCAGGGTTAGTTCTAAAACTTTGATCTCAACATCTTCTAATCTTCCAATGAGCTCAACTCTTTCAAATTTAGATAAGCTTAGATTTACTAAGATATAACTTATAACCAACTATCCAATAGCCTCCCATGTAGATCTAGGAATCATGTTGACTATACTACCAAAATCAAAGACAACATTTGAAATTTCATATCGTGTAACTTCAATGTCGATTTGTGCATCTACATCCCATGGCTTTTTTTTTTTTGATGTACCAAAAAATCTTCTCTATATTCCATTTCCCTCATTGTTCACACTCCAATAGATTTTGTAGTAATTTTGTGATGTTCAAAGAGACGTCTTCATTAAAAAGTGTTCTTTAAAGTTTTAGTAAATATATCAGCACAATAACAACTCCATCCTAATGCATAATGTGCATGATCTAGCCATACATTTGGGAATATATTGTTGCAACATATCCTTCAGTAGTGTTTTGATGTTGAATATTTTTCAACATTTATGTAGCTTAATAATTGAGCCCTTATTCTATAGTTGGGTCTAGTATTTGTCCTATTTGATTTTTGGATTCCCCAATCTTGAGGTAATTTAAGAGGAGGCAAACCTCTTTTTGTGTACTAGTGTCATGTAACAATGTTCAAGAATGTATCCTCCTAAGGCTGCACATTCACCATATTAACATTCCTAATGGCCTTATCCTTTCTTTGCTTTTCCAAGATAGTATAGTCTTCTATCTCATGTTGGTCATATACTCTACAGTATGTGTAGTAACACTATATTTAGGGATTCAAAGGGAAATTATATTACATATGATTATACTCTCCACATAAATAACATTACAAAGGAGGCTATTGATAGTTATTTCCTCTTCCACCTTGCTAACCTTCTCTATATCCACCCTTAGATCCTCCTTTGTTTCACTAATAACCTCCTCTATACCCTCATTATTGTACTGTATTCCAATATTGATACTGCTAGGTATTATCTATAATTCCAAATTATTATTGCATAATTGGTGGGGTCCAACTAGTTTTCTACTGCTACATCATTTTTGGGTTTCATGGTGTTGTATATTGGTATTGTGGTTATGGTGGTGTCCAACTCAAAGAAAGAGGGGTCAAACAAGCAAGAACTTGAGGCTAGTACTGAGGCAAAATAGGAATCCGACCTTATTGGGTCACACAACCTTTATTGGCCTTTAGGCCTGGAATCATCTACTTTACCAAGGACATTTGCTATATAACAATGACAAATACCTTTTTG
Organism: Torreya grandis; assembly: GCA_037957365.1. Classification (NCBI taxonomy): domain Eukaryota; kingdom Viridiplantae; phylum Streptophyta; class Pinopsida; order Cupressales; family Taxaceae; genus Torreya; species Torreya grandis. The sequence goes on from JARHVA010010130.1 coordinate 119,779, forward strand.
GTGATGTCTTCTTTGATATCATATAAATCCCTACAATTATTTTCATTATGATTATATGACTTATAAAAATTATAATATAAACTTTGTAGCTTCTTGACATATTATTACAGGAGATGGCACTGAATTGTTGCATGCCTTAGTACTCAATAGATTTCAAAAAAACTCTATTTTGATCTTAGGACAATCATTACTATGATGTCCTTCTTTCCCATACTCCATGCACCATAGATTTAACTTAGGTTTATCTACCTCATGATATTGCTCCATCCTTTTCATAAAATTTTGCAGTGTATTTTTAATCTTAGAACTTATGATGGGAGATTCTCTATAGTCTTCAATTTTATTCACTCATAGGGAAACAACTCTAGCATCTACCTTAGTAGCATATTAAGTCTATGCTATAACAAATCTGATTCTAAAATGTAGTACTTCAACAAACCACACAACTTTATCTGTGTCTGCTAAGGCAAATTCCACCTTATTCATAACATTAGAGAATCTACAATCATAGTCACAAACTGATTCTCCCAACTTCTTCCTTATCTTCTTCAATATTGAACAGTCTAACTAGTACATTTATTTATCTTGAACTTTGTGATAATCCATTATTTAACCTATTGTAGACTTTCTTACTGAATTTATCTATGATATATAAACTCAAGTTCTCTTTTATTCAATTCCCCTTTTAACTCACACTTCTTGATAACTATAATCATACTTCTTATGGCCCTAATCCTCCCTATGATTACACATCAGCTCATGTGTAGACTGTTGATACTAGTTATCCCACTTTGAGACATTCTCCACTCGCATAAACCTTTCTTGCATAATACATCCATCTCCTACACATCATCATCACCTTACTACCCTTTTGTGCACTAGAAAGGCCCTTTAGACATCTCTTGGGGCCCTTTCAAAGGCCTATTGACCACTTGGAGTGGCCATTTGACCTAGGCCATGGCTTAGGGAGGAAACACATGGCCTAGATAGAACATGCAAAAAAGCCCTAGTTTGGCCCAAATGGTTAAAAATGGCTACCTTTTGGCCTTTGGTAGATTAGGGTTGACATATATGTTACTTCATCATTACATTTTTGATTTGTTCTTCCCACTTGATTATCACACTCAAAGCTTTGTTGCCTTCTTGAATCTCACCTGGTTCATTCTTGGTACACTTAACTTTCATTATGATAGGGGATGCCCTATTATTCTCTAGCTTATTTTGGTGATTCACATTGATATCTAAAATGCTCCTAAAGCTTGTGGGTTGCTCTTAAATCCCTCAATACTCCATTGCACCTATTATTGTTCTCCTTGCATTGGATCTCTCTCAATTGGCAGATCCTCCTTCACCTCTTCCATAAATTTTGGCTCCTGGTTTGGACTTAGCCAACACACAACCTGATCCTCCTCCTTTATTTCTTCTTAGCTTTGATAATCAGTTGGTAGAAGGTATGTACACTTATTTTGAATTTGATATGAGGGCACTTTGATATGCAAAGTGAAATTCTTGTTTGTTTTGAATAGTATACATGCTAGGTTTTGGGTTGTTTTAGTGATTTAGCTTGTTTAGGGCATTATCTAGGATAGTTTCTAAAGTTTCTTGATTTTATATGTGGATATGAATATCTTCATTTCTTGAAATATCTTCCATTATATGTCATTATTGCATTATAAATTTTTCTCATTACATAGCAGAATCTTACATGCTCAAAATAATCTATACAACTTGCATAAACAATTTCTCCTCTTACTAAACTAGAAAATTGCATTATTAGGGAATAATTCTGTTGAAAATAAAGATTTAGCTCAAAATTAGATTAGGCATGCTCTTGCACCTTTTCTTGAAAATATATTTATTTCTTAAAATTTATTTCATTTGACTTGAAAATTCCTTTGATTTTGAGTTTACATATTGCTTATTAGTTCTCTTTATTCAACATTGTTATTTTTACAATTTATATGCAAATAGTCTTCTAGTATTAACTACTTGATTTACTATGGTTATACCCACTAGAGATACCTGTGTCCTTTGTGCACTTGATTGTGATATCCCTAACCTATTTTACAAGTCTATCTATATCTTGGTACAAGTCGACAAACCATATAGCCTCTATAGATATCCTCTAGCCCTTAGAAGCCTTGATCCCTCTAGACTTCTAGTTGTTTGTTTAAGTACCCTATGTATCCCCTACCAAATACTAGTGGTTCTATTCATATTCTTAGAGATACATTCTATCACACTCGGTGGGATCTCACATATAGTCTCATGATAGTTCTATCCCATTTAGATCTCTCTTAGCCAACTCCACTCTAATAGCTGTTAGGCTTTGCTTTCAATTGTGTTTTAGCTATCACCTTGGTTATTGTCTCCTAATTTGGTTTTATTTCATTATCCCTATTGGTTTTCCATCTATTTGACTTTTCTATTATTTCTTGTGTTATTCATGCTTTAATACATCTATGGCCAACCTCCCACTCTTGGGATGCTAATCCTATCAAATTCAGGGCCTTATCCTTGAGCTCACTCATAAGCAGGCTATAATTATAATGAAATACCATAAACACCATAAGATCTAAGAGGTTCTCTCGACCTAGTGTGGTGACTTAGACCCTCTCATAGCTCATAGGGAACAAGATTGGTAGGTCTATAACCAGTGGACTCAGCCCCCTTTTCACTAGTCTAAGCTTCATTCACTAAGGATGTTTCCCCTCAGTCTCATTCCATACTCATTCACTCATTTGAGGTGATGAGGATCTCCTTACATGAATGATATATGATGAATTATGTGTAATTATTGATTATTTACATAGATACCTTTAAGTGAATTAAGTGCATCCTTCTTCCCTTAGGATTAGGTGGTGTGCTTCCTGTAGAGATAGAGATCATACCCATTCAATTTTGAGTGCCTCAACCAATTCTTACATAAGTTCCCCACCTCTTTCCTAGTAGGAGACTCTATATCAAGAACCCCTTCATGTCCATGTTATGGGTCATATGCATTCCAACTTGATGAGGCATATATATCATGAGGAGCCTTCCCATCCTCCTAGTCCTTCAAAGTTTTAGATGAGCATGCTAATTTTGATCATCACCTATAGAATAGATATCTATGGAATGCCTATCTTGAGCATCAACACCCTCAATTTGACCCTCATCTGATGACACATGAACATAATCATGGAGATCTAGGTTACCATGATAATTTACATGAATATGCCACATCGCCCCATCATCCTTGTAGGGAATGGTATCCTTTCCATGGTCATTCCCCATCCCATGGTAGAGATGATTTATAACATGAGTGTCTCCCATATCAAGATATGCCTCAACATTATCCTCTCCATGATCAAGGTCATGATGATGTCTATTAGCATAGTTAACATCATCACCATCATGAGACCCCTCCTGGAGCTTATCACTAACCTACTATTAACTGTGCCTACAAGGATCTCCATAGAAATATTATATCCCTTTGGGTGCATTATATTCCCTTTCCTACTACTATCCACAAAATTCCTAAGTTCAATGGGACTTGAGACTCCAATCCCATAAAGAATATTATAACATTCATGATGACATGTAGATATTGGGAATATGATGAAGGCATGATCTTGAAGCTCTTCACTCATTAACTATCAGTTGAAGCTCTTATTTGGTTTTAGAATCTACCTCTAGATTCTCTTTCTATTTTCCATCTCCTTCTAGATGACTTCCTCTATTACTTTGATATCTCTAGATCATTCAACCTTGGCATCCAATCACTCACATCTATGGCATAGGCCAAGGGTGACTCAAACTTTGATTTTGTGCATAGGTGCTACTCAATTATTCATACGTACAAAACCAGGTTGTTGGATTATCAAATTTATGACATGTTCACATGAGCATTGAGGTAGGAGGTTAATATTGAGGTCCTTAAGCATGAACATGAATTTGTTAATGAATGTCTAAAGATTGAAGTCTTTGAGGTGTATACAAGTATGTGCCCTATGCTAACCTAAAAGTTATCCTCTTCATGTGATCACAATCACAACATGACTAGTGATGATGTCATTGATTCTCCTGTCAAGAAGAAGGAAAATAAGGATAGCCATAGGCTAAATGCTTTGAGCAAGAAACCAACTGAAAAGAAGGCTTCCAGCTCAAGCACAATAAAATAATAGATAGTGTTTCCTTATAACCCTACAAATTTGTATAGTTTCCATTAGATGAAGGGACATGATGATACCAATTATGCTACCCAAAAGTTTGGTACGTAAACCTCACCTTTGTCTTAGAGTTATCCACTTGTAGAACCTAGTCAAAAGTTGAATGTGTTCAAGTAGCCTTTGCCTAACCATGACAAGTGAAAGAAGAATAAGAAAAATAAGAAATCCAAGGCTAAGGACCATCATTCCCATTTTTAATTTTTTACCTCTTCTAAATCCTCTTCCTAGGATGACCCGAGAGGGTAAGCCAAGTGTGAAAGTAGCAAGGTCATTTTTACTATTGACATAGCCTCTATTGGGTATGAGTTCTTTGTCAACATATAATTGGGTTAGGTCACTGAATCCATTAGAGAGACTAGTGGTGTTGGGCCTCCTATCCAACCCATAAGGGTAGGGAACCTCAAAGTTAGATTTGAATTTAGATGTAACATCCCTCCCTAGTCTAAAAATCATCCATATTCCATCATAGAGGAGTTACAGGGCCTCTCAATTGGGATATCCATTTAGGACCAACTCCACCTTTGCCATGAGTAAGGGGCCTCATATTTGATGAGCTTGGTATCTATTGTGAGGGTCCATTATGGGATGATGTTGAAGTTTTTTTAAACTTCAATGCATTCGATCACCCTCATCCTCCCTTCTTATATTTCAACCCTACCTTTTTGCCAAACGCTTTGGTTCTTACAAAGAGGGCTCGATTCCCCCTCTATATTGAGACCTCCATTTAATATTATCATGTTAAAAGATGAATCATTGATGGAGATACATTGAATATCATGCCCCTGCATGTGTTTAATAAACTTGGGATCAATCAGAAGAAGTTATTTGATTCTCACCACAACTATGTTGGTTTCAACAATGACATGATTATTGGGAAACATGAAGATCTAGGTCAAGTTTGGCCCCAAGATAGTCAAGATTGAATTTTATGTGTTAGACTTGGATCTTTTATACAATACAATTCATGGTCATCCCTGGACCACTACCATGCAAACTATCATGTTGGCCATATTTTCCATGGTTTAGTTCATGCATGAAGGTGATGTTCATACCATAGAGGCTGACCTAAATCCATAGGGATTAATTTATGCAAAGATAAAGCCCTTAGATAAGGATTTAGTTGTCTCCTCATAGGACTCTATAGACTTTCACACACCCCCCACTTCTGAGTCTCATTTTTAAAAAGATGAAAGTTGTGATCTAGCTGAGTATAGAGTAACATTCACTCTTTTAAAGTTTGGCATGCTTTGGCCAACTCCCTCTTTAGATCCATGATGCCAGGTTTTCTCTTCCCTTCTTAGATACCTCTTTCAAGATATCTCTTTGAACATCAAGTTTCCCCTCTCATCATGCTTGTCCCATTAGAATATCATCTCTCTCAATGCATCTCCCATGGAGATTGCTAGAATCACTAAGTCTAATCTTGAATGCTATTCCATATATGGTATGGCATGAAACCTAGATAATGATAAGAAAGCTTACAAAAAGCTCATACCCATGCATCATATATATCATCATCCTCTTACTTATTTGGGTTCAGAGGTCTTGTTCACCAATAATGACCCCACCTTCAACACTTTTTTATTTTAAGTCATGACTAGTAAACCTAAGGATATAGATTCTCCATCTCCTTCTTCCCACCTTTTCCCTATTATTTGGCCTTTTCATAGGCTAAGTAGTGTCTTGCCTTAGGGGAAGGCCTCTATTTAGGGTGAATTGGTGGCCTTCCCTCAGGGGTGGGCTTAGGCCTAGGTTTGTGGTGCTTTAATGAGATTTAGAGATTACTATAATACCCTCTTTAGGCCCCCATTCAATAGATTGACCCTCGCTTATAATCCATTGATGCAAAAAAAAATAGGCCAACCTTATAGAGGTCATAAGTTTTGACTCGTAACTCTATTTGAGCCCTTCCACATGCCAAAATGACCATGTTGAAAATTTAGATTCAATCCTAAGTAGATCTATTTGTTTAGATTTGAATTTGATATTTTTGGAGGCCAAACATGATCATCTAAGGGTTTGAAATTAACTTTTAAAGTTTTTTTTTGAGAATTTTCTATTTTTTGAAATTGTATAATTTTAGAACCAAAAGTTAACTTCAATTGAATTTTATCCCATAGGCTAATTTTAGCATTTAAGATATTTTGGGAAATTTTTGGGTTGTGTGAGATTTTATGAAAAAGATACCAAAAATGGAAATTTTTTTCTAGATTTTAGTTTTTTCTAAAAATAGGAAGTTTTTTTAGATTTTTTTATTTTTATTTATTTTTTTGCTTGTAAACTCAAAGTGCTGAGTTGAGGCTTATTTAAGCATGGTTCATATTTGTAATTATCATCAAGTTATTCAATATAAATTATTGTTCTAAAATTTGGCCTATTGGTAATTTTAATTTGTCTTGTTAGTTTTTGGTTTCATTATCAGGTATTAGAGCAAGCTCAAATCCTCAATGAGTAAAGAATGGAAAGAGGATGAGGAGGTGTTACACATATGAAATAGACTATCAAGAGATATAGAGGCAAGTTCAATAATTAATAGAGGTTATCACCAATCAACATATAAGATAAGATCATGATGAGGAAGAAGATGAAGTTCAACAAGAAGATGAACAACAAGAGCAACCACCATCGATGGAAGAGAGGATGGTTCGAGCTTTAGAAAGAAGGAATGAAAGAATCAAGTTTGATTTTCTAGATTATAAAGGTAGTTTAAAACTAGAGGAGTTGATAGATTGGATGAATAACATGGATAAGTTCTTTGAGTGGAAGACTATGAGAGAAAACAAGAAGGTAAAGTTTGCATGCATGAAATTGAAAGGTCATGCAATGATTTAGTGGGATCACCTATAGAAAGAGAAATAGAGAAAAGGTAAAGATAAGATTAATTCATGGAAAAATATGGAGAAGAAACTGAGGGAGAAATTTATTCCTATAGATTACACACAAACCCTATACAAAAGATTTTTGAATTTGAGGCAAAAAGATCACAATATACAAGAGTATATAGATGAATTTTACAAGCTTTATATATGAGTGGAGCATGATGAAATATAAGAGAATATAGATGAAAGGTATGTAAATGGTGTAAAATTTTCTATTCAAGATGAATTAAGCATGCATATAATACTTAACATACAGGAGGCTTATCAATTATCTTTAAAGGTAGAAGAAAAGAAAAATAGATAGAATTTAAGAAGAACATCTCCTAATCAAAAAAGAGGTGGATCCCCTCTAATAAGGGGATGAGGTGGGTTTAATACCAATAGAGGTGGATTTAATGCTAATACAGGTGAATTATCATGTGGTACAAAAAGACAAGACGATAATAAGCAAGGGTTTCAATACCAACAAAGAGGAAGAGGATTTCACAAAGAATGAGGTTATGGTGGTGTTAGAGGATGGTTTTTGAATCATCCTAGATCTTATATCTATTATAGATGTGGAGAAGAAGGGTATAGATAATTTGAGTTCTCACACTATCAAAATTAAGAAAGGAGGCAAGAAGATTGCCCCAGATTAAATCTAGTTGAAGCAAAAATAGAAGAGAAGAATACTAAAGTTACACCATTAGATGTTGGAGAGAACCTTATGATGAGAAGAGCCATAATTTCTACAAGAAAGGATTAAGTGCATAATAAGGAAGGTGGTGATGCATGGCTGTGATCAAATATTTTTCAAAAAAAAAATACTTTAGTTGGAAAAGTATGCAAAGTAATTATAGATGGTGGTAATTGTGAAAATATAGTTTCTAAAGAAATGATAGAGAAACTAAATCTACAATGTGAAAAGCACCCTAATAATTATTTAATTTCATGGTTTAAGAAAGGGAATGAGGTTACAATATATAAAAGGTGCTTAATCAAGTTTTCTATAGGAAAAATTTATAATGATAAAATATGGTGTGATGTTATTTCTATGGATACATGTCATGTGTTTTTGGGAAGACCATGGCAATTTGATAGGAAAGTAATTCATGATGGAACAAAGAACACATACACTTTTTGGAAAGGTGGTACAAAAATAGTTTTGTTACCTCTTATAGAGGAAGAAAAGATAGAAAGCATGGTCTCTACTAAAGAATTTACCCAAGATATGAAGGTAGCAAGTTGCTATTATGCATTAGTAGCCAAAAAAGAAGAAATAGAAATGGTGCCAATACCAATAGAAGTAGAAAGAGTATTGAAAGAATATGTATATGTTATGCCTGATGAGTTACCAGATGGTTTACTACCAAAGAGAGATATTTAACATCACATTGATTTAATTCCAAGATCAGCTCTACCCAATCAAGCAGCTTATAGGATGAGTCTAACAGAACATGCAGAATCAAATAAATAGATTACTAAATTGCTAAGAAAGAAGGTGATAAGGGAGATATGAGTCCATGTGTAACACTAGCATTGCTAACTCTAAATAAAGATGGAGGATGGAGAATGTGTGTGGATATTAGAGAAATTAAAAAAATTACAACAAAGTATATGTTTCCTATACCTTGTTTAGATGATATGATGGATGTGCTTGTATGAGCAAAATATTTTACCAAGATTGATCTAAGGAGTGGTTATTCTCAGATTGAAATTTATGAAGGAGATGAGTGGAAAATTGCATTCAAGACTAGGGATGATTTATATGAGTGGATGGTGATGTCACTCAAATTATCTAATCCACCTAGCACATTTATGAGGATGATGAATACAGTGCTATGAGAATATATTGATAAGTTTGTGGTTGTTTATTTTGATGATATTTTGATATTCAGTAAGACTAAAGAAGAACACTTACATTATTTGAGAATGATAATTGATTTGTTAAGAAATGAGAAGTTGTATGTAAATTTTAAGAAGTGTAGGTTTATGCAAAATAGTTTGGTGTTTTTGGGATTTTTAGTTTCAGTAAATGGTGTGAAAATGGATGAAGAAAAGATAAAGGAAATTATTGAGTGGCCTAATCTAAAAAGAATTATAGAGGTGAGAAGTTTCCATGGTTAGAAAATTTTTATCAAAAATTTATTAAAAATTTGAGTACTATTGTGGCACCAATAAAAAATTGCATGAGAGGGAAGGATTTTGCATGGAGTAGAGAAGCCATAGAAAGTTTTGAAATTTTGAAGAAGAAGATTACAGAAAGGCCAATTTTAGCATTACCAGATTTTAGCAAAGTGTTTGAGGTTGATTGTGATGCTTTATTTATGGGAATTGGTGATGTGTTAAGTCAAGAAGGAAAGCCAATAGCATATTTTAGTGAGAAATTGAATGAGGCAAGAACAAAGTATTCTACTTATGATGTTGAACTTTATGCAATTGTACAAGCATTAAGACATTAGAGGCATTATTTGGTGCCTAAGGAGTCTATATTATTTATAGATCATGAGGCTTTGAAGTATGTGAATACATAAAAGAAGTAGAATAATAGGCATGAAATATGGATTTCTTTCTTGTATGGGTGTACTTTTGTGTTGAAACATAAATCAATAAAATATAATTAGGTTGCTGATGCATTGAGTAGAAGGGCAAAATTATTAACTACTATGGTGAGTGAAGTAGTTGGATCTGAAGCTATTAAAGAATTATATGATATTGATCCATATTTTAGTAAGGTCATTGAGAAGTTTAAGAATTCATTAATCAGTAGGATAGATGCTATTCATGATGTGTATCTTATGTAATAAGGTTATCTCTTCAAAAGGAAACAATTGTGCATTCTAGTTGGGTCTCTACGAGATAATATAATAAGAGAATTACATAGTAGTGGTTTAGCTAGACATTTTGGTAAGATGAAGACAATAGCTTTGGTGGAGGAAAATTATTTTTGGCCAAAGATGAAGAGAGATTTGATAAGGTATGTTTAAAGGTGTAGAATATGTCAGGTGGCTAAAGTACATGCACAAAATAATGGACTTTACATGCCATTACCCGTTCCAAGAGGGCCATGGATAGATTTGAGTATGGATTTTGTGTTAGGATTTCCAAACAAATAGAGAGGTAATGATTCAATTTTTGTATTTATAGATAGATTTTCTAAAATGGTTCATTTCATTGCATGTAAGAAAACCAATGATTCCACTAGAGTTTTAAAATTATTTTTAAAGATATTGTGAGATTGCATGGTGTTCCAAAAACTATTACTTTAGATAGGGACACAAAATTTATAATTCATTTTTGGAGGACTTTGTGGAAGAAGATGGGTACTAAGCTAAAATTCAATAGTGCATATCACCCAAAAATAGATGGGTAGGCAAAGATTGTTAATCGGAGCTTGGAAAATTTATTGAGATGCACAGTGGGAGAGAAACCAAAGCAATGAGACTTGGCTTTACCACAAGCTAAGTTTGTCTATAATAGTTTAGTGAATAGGTCAAAAAAAAGTCACCTTTTCAAAAAATTTATGGTAACAATCCTATGGGTATTATAGATTTTGTAAAATTTCCAATTACAGATCAGATTAGTGATGATGTAGAAGTATTTGCAGAACATATGCACCAGTTACAAGAGGGAGTAAGAAGAAAGTTGCAAGAAAGTAATGAGAAATATAAAGTAGTAGTAGATGTCAGAAGAAGATCCAAGGTATTTGAAGGAGGAGAGTTGCATGGTTTACTTGATGAAAGAGAGATCTCCAAAAGGCACATACAACAAGTTGAAGTACAAGAAAATTGGACTATACAAAATTATGAAGAAAATCAATGATAATGCATATGAGGTGAGTTTACCATAGAATTTTGATATATATCCAATATTTAATGTTTCATATTTATATGAATTACATGGATAATATGGTAAAGATGATGAAGATGAAGAAGTAAACTAGGAGTAATAGGTTCCAAAGAAGAAGAAAGAAAAAATAGTGCAGGTTTTAGATATGAAGACAGTAAGCACAAGGTAAGGAAATTATAACAAGTATTTGGTGTAGCGGGAAGGATTTTAGAAAGAATAAAATACATGGATTACAGAATGGGATTTGAAGAATATTGACAAGGAAAAATGGTATCATTATAATCAGAGCAACTTGTAGGAGTTGAGTTGTTTTCAACCAGAGGAGCATGATGCAGAAAAATAGGCCAACCTTTCAGAGGTGATGAATTTTGACTCGTAACTCCATTTGAGATCTTACACACACCAAAATGACCATATAAATTTTTTTTATTCATCCCTAAGCTTCTCTATCTGCTTAGATTTAATTTTGATATTTTTTGGAGGCCAAACTTGATCATCTGAGGGTCTGAAATTAACTTTTAAATTTTTTTTTAGAATTTTCTATTTTTGAAATTGTATAATTTTAGAACCAAAAGTCAAATTAATTTGAATTTAGTCACATAGGATAATTTTATCATTTAGGATATTTTAGGAAATGTTTAGGGCTATGTGCACTTTTATACAAAAGATACCAAAAATGACAATTTTTTTCTAGATTTTAGTTTTTTTTAAAAATAGGAAGTTTTTTTAGATTTTAGATTTGTTTAATTTTAAACTAAAAGTTATAAGTTGAGGATTATTTAAGCATGGTTCATATTTGTAATTATCATCAAGTTATTCAATACAAATTATTTTTCTAAAATTTGGCTTATTGGTAATTTTAATTTGTCATATTAGTTTTTGGTTTCATTATCCATCATCAAACCTCATGGGTGTTTGTAGCCATTTGGATTTTTTAATATTATTTATATGTACATAGGGATATAAGTAGAGTCTTTTGAATTTTTTAGTTGGTTAGGCTACTACTTGCTAGTAGCTAGGCCTCTATCGATTCTCTCTCTCCTTTTCTATAGTTCCTATAGGTGGTGTGGGTTACTAGTTGTGGTTACTTATGACTTGATATGGCCTTCCCTAGTTGGTATTTTCCTATCACAAGACTCCTAACACCCCCACTCACATCTCATTGTATTTTATATTGAGACAGTCTCTCTTAGTTATCCCCCATATAATGGTGACAACTCTACTGGTTGAGATGCCTTTATTGCCTCTAGAACTCTTAATCCTCTTTACATTTGAAAGAGATAAAAATGTGACCCTAGATCAATTATGCATTCATTATAATGAGATAAACATGTTCAACCAACATTCCTTTTCTTGTTTCCCCTTTTCCAGCCTTTTTGGGCAAGGTCTAGCCCTTTTCAGGCTCCCTAGGCCTACTTTTGGTCCTTTTTGGCCTAGGCCATGGGTTTCTAGGCTAACACACGACTTGAAAGTGTGTAAGGTCATGATCCCCATAGCTTGGCAGTGGTCCTAGCTATGGGTTTACCTAGATAGGCCATGTCTTGAGCTTGAGGCCTTCTTTTTTCCCTCTCCTAACCTCTGTTTCATCTTGTTATTGCTCCTGGAGCCACTGAACCCTCATCTTAGAGGTTTTGGCCCATTTTAAAAATAATAACAGAGTCTATTTTTCTATTTTAGGCCTCTTTGGGTTATTTTGGGATCATTCTAGTCTCTTTTACCCCTAAGTCCTTTGGATTAGTAGGCTTGTGTATTCCTTGCTGAATGCATCTTGGGATAGAAATTGATCTCTCTTATTATTTTAGTTATTAGATTATTACATCATTCATAGCTAATCCCTACTGAATCCCTCTCCCTCTTTGACTATGGTTATTTTAGGTGTGGGTTTGTGGTTGTGATTGATTTAGGACTTGTTCTGGTCTTCACTGACTAGTCTTCATCTCTTCATGGACATCTTACCACCCTTCATCACCTCATCCCATAGTTAGTGTTGGTATTATCCCCTTGATAATGACTTGCTTGTGTTCTTTGTCTCCCTAGTGAAACTCACTTATCCTGATCCATGTCAAGATGATCCTTCCATAGTGTCTTCTTGCATCCTCGACCCCTATTATGGTGCATATTTTAGTGGTGTTTCACATGGATGGTGGTAGTCAAGGTAACCCAGGACCCACTAATGTTGCTTGGATTATTGATGACCCATAGAGCTATGAGCTTGTTGCATCTATTTACCTCCTTACTAGTGAGACAAATAATGTAGTTGAATATCATGTAATCATCAGTGCTTTAAATGATGTTATGTGCTAGGCACACACTATGTGTAGTTGTTATATAAATCACTCTTAGTTATGTCTCAACTCACCAATGCCTAGTCTATCCTTCACTTTGAGCTTATCCCCCTCTTTGAGGTAGTGCACAATTCTCTCTCCTTCTTCAAATATGTCTAGGTCACCCATATCCCTTATAGGGAGAATACTAGGGTTGACACCTTAGTGAATGTCATTCTAGATTGATTGATTTGATATCACTTGTGTCCCTTATTTATAGGAACTAGAGCTAGATTTGGAATTATATTTAGATTATGTAGCATTTTAACTCTCACCTATGGATCACATCATTGACTTCTTCCACTACCTTCCTTATCTAGTAAGTACAGGTAATGTTCTCTTTTATCTTTTTAGTTCTTTATTTCAGTTATTTTTGTGTGGTTTCCAAGTATTGCACAACACTTCGTGTTCATTCAAATACCATCTTATTATGCCTTAGGGGCATATGTAATCATAATTATTATGACCCTACTCCTCCCTATGATTACACATCAACCCATGTGAAGACTACTAAACCTATTTATACTACTTTTAGACATTCACCACTTGCATGGATCTTTCCTACATTATACATCCATCCCCTACACATACTTACCACCTTATTGACCTTTTGTATACCAAACAAGCCCTCTAAACACCTCTTGAGCCCATTTTAGATCCTTTTTTACCACCTAAAGTGGCCATTTTACCTAAGACATGGATTAAGGAGTAAACTTATTTCAAAAAAGGCCCTAGTTTGGTCTAAATGACTAAAAATGGATACCTTTAGCCTTTGATGGATTAAGGTTGACATATATGATGATTCATCATTCATTTTTCTCCCTATCTCATAAATTTTTGATCTAATCTTCCCACTTGATCATCAATCTCAAAGATTTACTACCTTCTTGAATCTCACCTGGTTCATTCTTGGCACATTTAGCTTTCATTGTGATAGGGGATGCCCTACTTTTTTTTAGCTTATCTTGATGATTCACATTTCTATCTATAGTGTTCTTGAAGATTTTGGGTTGATCCTAGATCCCTAAAGACTGCATTTCACCTATTATTGTACTCCTTGCATTGGATCTCTCTTAGTTGGTAGATCTTCCTTCACCTCTTCCATAACTTTTGGCTCCTAGTTTGGACACAGCCTACACACAACCTGATACTCATCCTTTATAGATTCCTATCTTGGAAAATTAGTTGGTAAAAAGTATTCACATTTATTTTAAGTTTGATATTAGGGCACTGTGATATGCAAAGTAAAAATCTTGTTTGTTTGCAGTAGTATACATGCTAGGTTTTGGGTTGTTTGAATGATTTAGCTTATTTAGGGCATTATCTAGGATAGTTTCTAAATTTTATTGAATTTGTATATGGTTAAGAATATCTTAATTTCTTGAAATATCTTACATAATATGTAATAATTTAATTTCAAACATTTCTCATTACATAGTAGGATCTTACATGCTCAAAATAATCTATACACCTTGCATAAATAATCTCTCCTCTTGCTAAACCAAAAAATTACATTATTAGGGAATAATAGTGTTGAAAATAAAGATTTAGATCAAAATTAGATTAGGCATGCTCTTGAAACCTTGATTGAAAATATATTTACTTCTTAAAACATCTCTCACTTGGCCTGAAAGTGCTTTTGCTTCTAACTTTACATATTGCTTGTTAGCTCTCTTTATTCAGCATTGTTATTTTTGCAATTTATATGTAAATAGTAGTCTAGTCTTATTTACTTGATTTATTATGGTTATACCTAATAGATATATCTTCATCATTTATGAACTTGATCATGTTATCCCTAACTTGGTTTACAAGTCTATCCATATCTTGGTGCAAGCTAGCAAAGTGGGTAGCCTCTATAGATCTCCTATAGTCCATATAAGCCTTGAGATCTCTAGCCTTATAGTTGATAATTTAATTACCCTGTGTACCCCCTAAAAAACACTAGTTGTTCCATTCAAATTATTGGAGCTAAAATAGCCTCATTATTAATACCCTTAGCTTGCCATATCATCTCATAAGTTAGTAAGTATTATTTAGGGTCCACAAACCCATCATATGTCACTAGATTTATAAATGATCCCATAACACCAATTTTGTAAACTAGTGTCAAGGGGATCTATTATGTAGTTTTTACAAGAGGAGACTATGTTCTATGTGATCTTACTTGTGTACTATGAAGATTTATTTGCACACTAGGAGAGTCAACCTACACACTCTATTTTTATGTGTTTCCTTTTTTTCTCTGCTTGGTTTCAACAAACCCTATAGCCTTAAAAGCCTTTCAAATTGATGTTGTTTCAATTTTAGTACCCAAACTATGCACTTATTCTAAAAATGGACCTTCCCATTTATTGTATTCCTATCCTCTTGGTTAGAAACTTCTACTAAAATATAAGAAATTGGGATACGTGGATGTGTGCTCTTCTAGTGAATGATTATTTCCTATGACTTATTATTTTATGCTTGAACCTATGATTACTCTATGAATTTATTCTTATTCTTTAATAAATTATTCATGTCATTCTAATAATACCCATTCTTATAGTTATGCACTACATCTATCATCTAATTGATCTACTTCTACATTATTCTCACCTTCTTTTTTGAATATCTTTTCTTCCTCTTATTCTTTATCACTCTTTTCTTTCTACTGACATTCATCATCTTATTTATTCATCCCTAATTATTCATCTCATTCATCTCACTCATCATGTCTTATTACTTGTTCATCATATATTTTACTACTACTCTTAACTCTACTCACAACTACCTGGGTATTCTTTTATTTACTCCATCTATTCTATTATCATAGCTCACATTCTCAATCCAAAATTTTCTGTTGACTCTTGTTCCCTCATGTCTCAATTATGTACTTAGGTTCAATCCTTATCTAAACATCTAATCATAATTCATTATCATGTTGCACACACCCCCATATGCCCAAAGTGACTACTCCATATTGGTTGGAGTAGGCACCATGGCCTTGTCCATAACCAACATCTTTACAAGGATAGGTAGTCATTGTAAAATTTTTCTTTGAATTCCTCTGATAAATAAGTCATACGTAGATTCAAAAAATATATATCCTTATACTAATAACTTAGTATATATTCATTTATTTTATTATAAACCCAATAATATATTACTCTTGTCCATTCAATTTCTAATTTCTACTATCGGTCTATCTTTTCTTCAGTCTCGATTATTATTTCTTTCATTCTTGGGTTAAAATAATAATATTTCAACCATGTTAACCAATTATCTATCAATTTAGACAGCTTGTACCAAAAATTTTCATGTATATTTTTATAAATATGCTCTTGAATGATTTCCTTATGGTAAGATTATCCATTTTGATTCTTCTTCTACAAAATTACATATTCTTTGGTCTAACCACGTCTTAATATATCTCTACCCTGGTAACAATCTTAACATAATTTATTCCAAAAGGATTATTCCACACTCACTACACCATTATTAATAGAGGTTCCTAAAGCATCATAACATGCTAAGGATGAGGATACCTAGGATATGCTTTCATACATAGAATAGTGTATCATATTCATACAAGAGGTTGGATAACAAAAACACAACAAGTGTGAGTTATCATGTGTTAAGTAGGAAGTAAAAACAATAAGTGATTCACTAACTTAAATAGAGTATTAAGATTAAATTAGATATAAATTAATCAAATATTATATATGAGAATGCATGCAAGGAAAAAAAAAAGGAATCACACAGGTAACCATAACTAGATAAGTCTCTATTGATCTCTTCAAAAGTGGAACTCTATTCTTCTTACAATCACAAGTATATATAGATGTTTCCAGTCTATGACTATTCACCTTCTCATACTTGGTGATAAAAGTGGAGCATATTCATATTTTAACCTATTATAAGTCACAAAAATAGGACAAAATAGACTTATACATGAAAAAATTAATACATAATGGATAAATATTAGACAAATATCTTGCACAAATCTACAATCAAAATTCTTCTCCTAACAGAAGACTTGAAACATCCCTAAGGAGTATGTAGTAGTTCTTTAAAACCCTTTAACAACTAAATGTTGAAAATAATCATCATTTATAGCTTTGAAGTTTAGATATGAGCCTTCATGTATCTTCTAGCAGTGTCTTACAATGTTTGTCATTATCATGTAGTTTAGACTCACATCATGTACTATTTGTAAAATAACTCATAACATATGTGAGTGAACCCATATCATCTGGGACTAAGCCCATAACATATTCTATAAATCTTGTAGAAACTAATATGCAACCTATATCATCAAATTAAAAGTTAAGATAGTCTAACATAGGTATATATAGAATATATACAAGGCCTATTAAGGTGTTAGGATTAAAATATAAGATAATGAGAATAGCATATTCTATCAATCTTGTAGCAACTAATATGCAACCTATATCATCAAATTATAAGCTAAGATAGTCTAACATAGGTATATATAGAATATATACAAGGCTTATTAAGGTGTTAGGATTAAAAGATAAGATAATGAGAAGATGTTATTATTATTATTTTTTTTAAAAACTTTTTCCCTTGAGTAGCCATCAAGATAGTTTTTACTCAAGACCTTCAAATCATCCATTGGTTATCTAGTAAACTAGTTTTCCACCCAAGACTACCAACAACACTCAAAGGTTTTCATTGTTGGATTTTATTGATTTTTTTTCAACTCTACTAACCAACAAGTTGTACAATAAGAATTTTTATTTATCCCCTAGTCATCCTAACAATAATATATTGATTAGGTTGAGATATCAAGCTTATATTTTATACATGGAAAGTGAGGGTGAACTAAAATGCCCATGTTGTTACTAAATAGAATCATTCAAGGACAATGGTGCATGAAGAGAGTGTTCATTTAACAATTATATCTCCATTAAAGGTTGTTATTCCTCAATTATATTCTTTATAAATGATTCCTTGGAGAGTGGTTTCTTATATATATTGAGAATATGACCATTAACCAATAAAAATAACCTTATGAGATCTATTGTTCATATCTTGACTACTCCATTTTTGAACACTTTTTCAATATCATAAAGAATAAGCCATCTTGTTGTTATCTTGCCTTTATGGTCCTTTCACTTGGAATCATAGAGTAGGTTTCAATCTCCTTGTTGGAATTCTCTAGTCTTAATGAACTTGTCATGCTATATCAATATTTTTTACTTCACTATTATTATATGATGTAGTGCTTATCTTTGGAACTAAAATAATAAATTTCACTTAATTATCCTCTCCTTATATACTATAATGTGGTCTAGGCCAAGTTTAAGGGTAGACCTCAAGGTTTTGAGATCAAATTCTATGGGAATAACAACCTTCTTGCCATAGACCAACTCATATGGTGTGAACCCAATGGTAGTTTTCCATGTTTTTTGGTATGCCCATACAACTTTAGGAAGACATGATACCAAATATTTATGGTGTAATAAAATTATCTTGGTGAAAATATTATCCAACTATCTATTTGTGACTTCCTCTTAACTATTAGACTGAGGATGATAGGTATTATACTTATTGAGTTGGAGATCATACTCATATATAATGGTTGTAATCAGGTCTGATGTAAACTATGGTCCTTGATCTATAAATATTTATCTTGGTTATTTGTATATAGTGAAAATATACTCATAGATAAACTTAAAAAATTTCCCACCTCTTTCATGTGTTAGTGTTTTCACTTCTATCAATTTAGTTAAGTAATATGTACAACCATTATATACTCCTTATTATCACACTTTGGGTTTATGGGGACAATAAAATTAATCCTCAACTTGTCAAAGGGCTCAAATTCCAACTTAATTTGTAGAGGAATTTTATATGAATGTGTGGGTATACCCATATATTGGCATCAATCACACTAGCAGGTATACAAGAGAGCATATCTATTTATTATGGGCCAATCTTATCCTATAGTTAGTATCTTGGAGTCAGTATCTATGTGTTGTGGAATTAAACATGTAGACACATAGTTATCAATGTTTGAAAACCAAATAGTGTTAATAGATACAACAAAAATATGTTCATTCTAAAAATAATCATCTACAAGGTGACCATGTTTAAAAAATGTTAGCCATGAAAAACATTCTACAACTATGTTATGCTTACCTGGTCTATCAATAATAGTGATGTCAAACTCTTATAAAATTAATAACCATCTAATTATGTGGACACTAACTATTAGTTTATTTATTAAGTACCTGATAGCAACATGATCAATGTGCAAAAAAACAACATAACCTATTATGCAATGTTTGAATTTGTTGATGTCATAGAAAAATACAAGAAATTATTTCTCTATCACATTATAGTTAAGATTTGTACCTTGAAGTTTCTTATTGATAAAGTAGATGGCATAGCTTAATGCTCCTTCCTTCTATCCTAAAATAACTCCTAGTGTGTTTTTGGAAACATCTATATGGATGTGGAAGGGAAACTTCCAATCTGGTCCATGCAACATTAGAAATGATACTAATAAGTTTTTCAAATCCTAGAATGCTTGTTACATGTAGGAGTCCATACAAAGTTATCATATTTAGAAATTAAAACAAATAAAGGAGCATCTTTTTTTTTTATAAATAATTGATAATCTTATGAGAGTAACTAACATGTCCTATAAAACTACAAACTTACTTTATATTTCTATGGATTTGGTAGATTTTTGATTACTTTTATTTGGTAGGATCAACCTCCATTCTTGTGGGTGAGATGTGGTGTCCTATTACTATTACTATTACTTCTATCATTATCATATACCATTTTTCTTGATTGAGGAATATTTAATTATCTTGTTAATGTTGAAGGACTTTCTCAAGATTTTGGCTAGATTCATCATATGTGTCTCAATAGATAATGAAGTCATCCGTGTAGACCTCATGGGAAAAATCATAAAATATGCTCAAAACAACCCCTTGAAAGGTAGTTGGAGCATTGCATAATCTAAATGGTAGTACATATTATGCATAGGTTACCCAAGGACATGTGAATATCTTGGTCCTTGAGAGTTATTCTAGTATTTTTAAATCCACTAAATCCATCAATAAAAGAGAAATATTTCTTTCTTGCCAATGTGTCAAGCACTTGATTAATGAAAGGGAGAGAAAAATGGTCATTCCTCATGGCTACATTTAGTTCTCTATATTCTATAAAAATATTTTATTTGAATCCTTTTTAAGGCATAATTACAAGGGTAGAAACCCACTAACTATATGATATTGGATAGATAAATCCAATGTCTAAGAATTTTTATAATATGTTTTAATTATCTTTGATAATAAGATTCATTATTATTTGTGGCTAATGGATAGGCTTTCATTCCTCCTTGATTTAGATATGGTGGGTGAATTGATTAGGGTGGATGGATATAATATCATGGTAGTCCCAAGTGAAATATATTATATACTTTCAAATCATGGACACATTTTGAGTTCCTTGTTCAGAATTCAACTTGTTATTGATGTTGAGAGGGCATTCAGGTAGGTTTTATACTTATTTATATAAGGATCCCATGGATTATAGGCTTTCCAAAAATGAGGTAAGGATGTAATGGTATGGTATTAACTGATGAAAAATGTCTCCCCAACTAGTGGAGCTTTCCTCTCTAAGAAGAACCTTGGGTAGGGGACATGATAGGCATTGTAACACATTATTTTTAGGTGGATTGATTTGATAGGTGTTTATAAATACATTTGAAATGATTGTATCATCATCTTGGTATTTAAAGTGTGGGATATGTTATATTATGAGAAAATTTTGTAATGAGGCTTTCTCATTACCTTTATCTTCTACCCATCTAGATAATTCTTCACACGAGGGCTAGATTAGTGAATAAATAACTAGTTTCTTGGTAGTGTTACCATTGAAAATTACCATGTTACCCAATCTACAACAAATGAATGCATTAGTTTTAATTTTCCATTCTCTTCCAAGGATGAGTGTGTATCCTTCTAGGTTGGATTTGGGATGCAATATGATAAAATTATCTAGATATTCCCATGAATCTATTGTAATGACCAAGTCTTTTATGACTCCTTTAGGTTTGACTGTGGACCTATCTACCATTTTTTATAATGGTGGGAGTTGGATGTAGACCTATTAGACCAAGGTTTTTCATGGTTTCCTTTGTCATTAGATTGATGTCTACTCCTAATTATATTAAGGTTTTATTTTTGAGAGTATCATAGACATGGATGTGCACTATTATACTATCTAGATAAGAATATTTTTGTGGGACTATATTTACTAGCATGACATCAACAAGCTTGCTAACCACTTAGATAGTCTTGGGATATTTTTTTTCCAACTAGATCTCTTTAGGCATAGTTTCAAATAGCCTTAGTGTATATTGGGAAATCTTTGATATCCTAAAATAAGGGGATTTTAACATAAACATTTTTGAGTTGTCCTAAAAATTTAAATTAAGAACCATGTTCAAGTTTTTTGAGGTTTAATCTTGTAAGAGAAGGACGGTTGTCATTCCCTTCTTGAATTGTAGATGTGGTTGGTCCTGGGGTTGGATTACACATATGTGAGTTAGTGATGGTGTGAGGATTCTCATTGATGATCTATTTAGGAGATTATATAATCATAAGCAAGGTGGTTGGTTTAAGGATTCACCATGAATGAAGGTGTAATTCATCTACCTCTATCGATTAAGTGGGTTAATAAATAAATTAATTAGTTTATGTCAGTTAAAATAACTAATTATTGGGGTTTATACAAGTCAGGTAGGCAACTACATTTGAATAGGGGTTGATTGGTTACTAGCCATAATAATGAGCTAATTTTTGGGCATTAATGTAGGCTATTTTTACTATTATGGTTTTAATTTCTATGAGAATTTAGCATTTGGATTATACCATGGCAAATTCCCCATTCATGGTTGTTTTCATTGGGTGGAAGGGTGCTACCATTACTAATTTTGGTTTGGATTTTTCCATGATTGATTGTTGTTTTGAGGTATCCATGGTTGGTTTTAAGATTATGGCCAAGTGGTTAAGGATTGGGAGTTTTATTGTGACTAGTTTTGTCCTTAAGTTTGTGTGGGGTTCCATTAATTATTTCCATACTAATTAGATGAAGCAACTAAAAACAAAGAATTAAAAAATGCATAATTTTGTGACATACCTAAATGTTGTGGCCTTTAGATCCATGGTTTTTTTAGCCACATAAAAAATATGATCTACATCACCTCTAATTAGATGGGTCTCAACCACTGTGGGGTTATATTGTGTTATTCTTTCTACCTTTGATCAAATATCATTGCATTTACAATCTATTCTTTCTTTAAAAAATATTGGTAATACACAGTCAAGGCCTACCCTATGCATTTTTGTTTCATTCACATGTGAAGTGTGTCTAACTATGTGGATACATGGATGATAATATCTTGTTTCATATCTTATAGTATATTAATTAATTCCCTTTGTGAGAGTCTATTGGTGTATGAAGAAGACACTATTTAGTTTTTGTGGTTCTTATTCATCATATATATTTAGTAATTATTGCCTAAGTTCATGATTTATTCAAATGTCATCTATGACACATCTCCAATACTCATACAATGTAATGCCTCAAGACATGAATCTTTAATTCCTTTTAATAAAACCAAATTTATTGATTCATGATCCAATAATGTTTATATTTTTAAAAGATGAATAAGAACCTTTCAACCTAGTCCTCCAAAGGTTCATTTTCATTATGTGACATCCAAAATATATAGTTCCTTGTGTAATCCATCCCTCTATATTAATTCTGGTATTTGGAGAGGATTTTTTCTTCATTTCACTCCAAGTGGAGATAACATCACTGCCTAGTCCCACAAACCATCTGAGGGTGACATATTTGAGGGTGGCTAGAAATAATTTGAGTTTGTAAGCATCCTATTTGTAGTCATAAATAAAACATAGGACATCAAAGTCAAATAATAATGTATCAATGTATTAACTATCCATTCCTTTAAATTTAGGCAATATAGAAGGAAAAATATTATTCATATGTGCATCTCCTTCAGGGATATTAATGGTAAACTCAAAATTTGTGGTTGGATTGATAAAATTTTATACTTGTTGGTATTCCATTATTTTTTGAACTATGTGTAAACCAAAAATCTTGGCTTCCCACTCCTCAAATACCTTGTCAATCTTAGCCTAAGGTGTGTAGTGAATAGTGGCTTTAGGCTAATTTAAGGGGGAGTGGAATCTTCTAAATATAGGTAATGGGGTAGGGATTATTAGTAATTATTTCATAAATTCAACAAGAATGTCTTTTTTAGTCAGTTCAATTGATTCAAAAACTTTTTTAGTTATAATTTTTGTGGATATAAGAGCTTTGAGTTCTCTTTTGAAGAGGAGTTTGGTCGAGGATGTAGGGAGATGAATATTATATCTTTGGGTGTAGGGTGTCTAGATAGGGATTATTTTAAAGGGTAAAAAGATATCCTTTTTAGGGGTATGTCATTCCTCTTGTTACTTGTCTTTGGATTTCTTTATTAGCTAAGCCAATAACTCTTTTTTTTATATTTATTTTAGAGTCTTAGGGGACAAACATGAACTAACTATCAGTGTATTCTCTTAGCATATGATTGTTACAGGTGAGGGTCCTCCCTCTTCAAAAAAGTTTAACCTTTTAGGAGAAATTATAACTAAATAGTCTTTTCCTCACTGCATACAACACAATCAATATATTTTTTTATTATACCTTACTTGTACTACACAATATTATATTTTTAAATTTTTTTTAATTTTCCTAAATCTACTTGTATAAATTGAAATTCTTAATTTAAAAAAATATTAAATTTTATACTAGAAAGTGGGAAATTTTAAACTAAAAAGTAGGACATTTTAAATTATAAAGTATGAAATTAAAATAATAAATTTAACTCAACCTTAATAAGATTAAATGTTTGATACCTATCCTTGGGAATGATGCCAAAATGTAGATCAGAATCAAACCACCAATTAAATTGATACAAGACCAATCTCTCACATACAACCCGATAGACCTATTCCAAGGGGAAACCACTTGGTTTATTGATTATGTTACTTCCATTAATTATCAAATTAAGGTTTTTAATATTGTAAATGCATCTAAATTATATATACAACACTAATTCTTTTCATATACTGAGGGACAATATGTTGTATATAGGAAACACACTTGCATAAAGTAAATTTCATGAAAGTAAACTGCTTGAAAAGGAAATCCAAACTTTTGGAAAGTAAATTTTTGTTTGATAAATTTGGAAGATTTATTAATAAATAATAAAACTCAAACAAATATCAAATGATTTATTGTATTAACTAAGAAACTAAACATGCATATAATTCAAATTGAAACTATACTTATTCACACAATAGAAATAAACATTATATTAATAATTTAGGCTCTTTACCAAGAATATTAAAAATGGTGACCTCCATGGTCAGAGATGAATTTCAATCCTTAACTTAACACAACTAATTTTTAAGTTCAAACCAATCCTTATTGCATAAATTATCATGTAGTAATGTGGATATTGGTATAAAAAATTACAAAGAGTTCAAACTATAATTCATGTGCTTTTATAATAATATTAATTTTTTACTTCTTGTAACTCCATTGAAAGTTATTATAACTTATATTAAATAAAAGAGGCATGTTTATGGTTATAATTGAGTTTAATAATATAAATTAATCAAGATACATGACAAACTAGGTGGTTTCATAGATAATAGAGTAATTAGTTGTAAAGTCACAAAAATAGAGAAATATGGTCCACAGGGAAGTAATGGTGGCATATTTGGTTTTTATCCTAACCATTTCTAGTTCATGGAATCCATATTAATAATTCACTAAATTCCACAACTCATTAGGTGTATTAACTTAGTTTCATGGTTGAACCATTTTAGTTAAGCTATATGCTGGAATAATTATCATACAATTACTACGGGTTATTTTGTTGTGCCTTTAGTTTCTATAGGATGTTATTTATTTACAATTGTGATTTCTAGATGATATGAGGTCCATCAATGGTCAATATGGTATATTATAATCAACTAAATAGTTTCTATGGGTTATAATAGATATATAAGAATAAACTACTACATGTACTATGAATTGGCTTACCTAGTTGTATGGGTTGATTGCATCTCTAGCTCATGATTTATCCTTGATATCTAAACACACCAAATAAATAATAAATAAAAATAAGTAATAAAAGTATATGATGCAATTTTATTCATGAAATAATATTTTTAACCATAAAGCATAAAGAGATATACATTATATTCATTAAGTACTATGTGGTAAGGAAATTACAAAATTTAGCTTTGTATGCTTGGAAACAATATCATGAGATTAAAAAGGGGTTATAGTAGGTACAAAAAGGTGAATTTACATGGATCATCAATAATTTTCAAATTTTGAATTCCATACACAATATATTGGATTGTTTTTATGATACATATATTGACTTCAAAAGTATTACTAATTTCAACATTGGTACATTTCATGTCATCTATGCAAGGACTAAGAATTAAAGGCTCAAGTTACAAGTAATTATTTTTAGTTCCTCCTTTGAAACCATGTTTGTTACATTAATCTTATTAGGTATATCTTAGTTTTGAACCTCCTTGAGAAACCCTTTTTTAAGGGTGCTTTCTTTCTTAGCCTACACTTTTTGCAACCTTTCATTCTGTAACGTCTCTTTTTGTAATTGTTTACCCCATTTTTGGATTAATGTGAATAAAAATAGTATAAAATTATATTTTAATTTAGATTAAAATATATTGAAATAAATCATAAATATGAATGTAACTTATTCACATAGATCAAATAATGTAGTTTACTATTTATAGAAAGTACTAAGGAGATCAAGATACTTAGCTTTACTATCTGACTGATTGAATGTCACTATGTTTTGATGGTGGAATAATATTGTAATAAGTATAATGATTCATCCATATCTATAATTGTGTTTATGTCCATGAAAGGTTGGTATCATTAGGCCTAGACAAAAATAATGACAGTAGTGACTAAGGCTTATGTTACTATCCTAGGAAGATATATCTCTTTGTTAATAGATAGTATAGTGTGACTATATGATATTTCTTTGTATGTGATATCTATGACCCTTGACTACATGTGTAAATCCAAAAAATAGCTTCCTTATCTTTGTAACCATGATCCACTTGTGAAGGATGAAAACTTGTAAAAATAAAGGAAGTATAATTGGGTTGAGTTGACCCTAATCACCCCTATTGATGATTTATCACTACCTAAATATAAAATACTCTAAAGAGGGAAGTGTTGTCTCTAGATATTGTACCCTAGAAGAGGATGTTCAGGCCTCTAATAGATTTGGGCAATGTTGGGACATTTTTAGATATGTGGGTGTGCCTATAAGGGAAATGAACCTCTAAATTTAAAGGGGATAGCTCCCTATATGTATCTCTACAGAATCACTTATGTCTAAACAAATCTTCTTGAAGGGAAAATAATTAGAAATTTTAGAAAGGAAACCTATCTTAAGAATGGTGATGCAACAATATTTTTTTCCACATGAATGTCATATCCTATTACATAATACAATAAAATATAGAGACTCTTTTTCAAGTTTTATAGATTCTAACATGAATATTTTAGTAAAGAGGTGAGATGCATGAAAAGAAATAAGGAGAATGAATTAAAAGGCACATTACAGATTCAAGAATAGTTAAAATTCTTACATTAGTTCCATATACTTAGACACATTCTAGATGACTTGTTATATCAAGAACTTTGCTCAGACGTGAAGGATAAAGGATAGAAGCATGAAAAAATCACTTATCAATATCTATCACTTGCACACTCAGATAATGTTCAGAACTTGAAAGGGAAAATGACTTTACTAATACTTAAAGGTAGGATATCATTTTAGCAAGGCTTCATCATACTTTGTGTGTATGATTTTTTACTAGCTAAGGGGATGTATATATATCAAGAAGGAAGAGAGAGAGGAAAGCCTTTGGCACTAAGGAGAGGAATCAAATTTTTTGAAGTCATCATCTTCAGCTATAACCATCTTTACAAAGGATGCTTGCTCAAGCCATTTGGTTGACCATGTCATCACAAGTTATTACACATTTGGTCTTGCTCTGTCAAAGATGCTTTTCCAACATTTGCATCAACAAAATAAGGATATTTTTGGTTGAATCATGGCATTAAAATAGTTATTACAAGGTATTTCACCTATTGTATATTTGTCTCTTCCATTCTATTTGACTTTTTCCTTCTTCTTTGATTGGTCCTCAAGGAATGACTCAGATCCTAGTCAATCAATGGTGATATGAGCTCTCTCATTATTTTGAAAGATGAAGGATGTAATCCCTTGGATCTGATTGAATCCTCTTATGTTGAACACCAATGGTTAGCTCACTATCCTAAAATTTTATGTTTGTGTAACCATTTCCTTCAGGCATCCTATTTCAAGCTTTTTGTTTATGGCTTGTCAGAAGAATTGTTGCAAACAAAAATTTTGTAATAATTCCTTCAGACTTCTTGCAAAGGTCACTTACTTTTGGAATGATTCCTTTGAGCTTGGAAAGTGTCCCTTCAGAAAAGTTATGAAGGGCACTTTAGAGGAAAGTGGCCCTTTAGAAAAGTTTTGAATGGAACTTTTGAAGGAAAGTGACCCTTTAAAACTTTTTGAAGGTCACTTTGGAAGGAAAGTGTCCCTTCTAAAAAGTTTCAAAGGGCACTTTGGAAGGAAAGTGACCCTTTGGAACTTTCCAAAGGGAACTTTGGAAGGAAAGTGGCCCTTTGGAAAAGTTTTGAAGGGCACTTTAGAAGGAAAGTGACCCTTCAAAACTTTTTGAAGGGAACTTTGGAATGAAAGTGGCCCTTTAGAAAAGTTCTGAAGGGCACTTTGGAAGGAAAGTGACCCTTCATAACTTTGGAGGAAAGTGGCCCTTCAAAAAAGTTTTGAAGGGCACTTTGGAAGTAAAGTGACCTTTCAAAAAAGTTTTGAAGAGCACTTTGGAGAGAGAACCTTCAAAAAAGTTTTGAAGGGAAAAGATAAAGGAAGAGAATTCTATTAGACTTTTTATATGAGATAAAAAGTTTAAGACAAAAAGGTTGAAACAAAGGATTCCTTCAAGAAAAGGCAAAGAGATAATTCTTTTAGAATTTTTGTCTAAGACAAAAAGTTTGAAAGAATTACTAGGCTAAGACAAAAAAGCCAAAATAAAGGAAACTTTACTAAAGAGATAACACTTAGGTAAAAGGGGTGAAAAACACTTGAACAAGGCTAAAATAAAGCTTCCAAAGAAGAGAAAATAATTGGTTTATTGCATGAATCCTTCACAAATGAATTGAAAATAAACAAGAGATGTTAAACTTAGCCAAAGAAAATTTAAAAATAAGGGTAACAAATTTGGCTAACATTCTTGGTGATTTCCAGGGAAGGCATGCCTACTATGCCAAAGACCAGTCACCTAAATCCTTCCATTGGGCATGGAGTCATGCATATAGGCATTTCAAAGAGAATTGAATAAGCTTTGGCTATAAAACACACTAGTTGGATTGATTTACACACACAAGGTAGAGACACACACCAAACAAAAGGAAGGAAAACACACCTATGCTACAAAGCACTTAGGGAACACAACAATGAACAAAAGGAAACACACACATCTAAACTAGTATTTAAAAAAGGATGAGCAAGGGTTAATAGTAGGATTTCAAGTGTATCCCATTCATAGGGATAGAGAATTCTTCTCCATTCATTTTGGATAACTGAAAGAAGTTGCTTTGCTTGCACTTGCTGATGATGTAAGGGCCACTCCACAAAGTCTCAAAATTTATATGCTTTCCTAGTTTTTCTCTATCTTCATCCCACTTCAAAACCAAGTCACCCGCTTTGAACACTCTTGTACTTGTCCTTTTATCAAAGGATCTCTTCATGAGTACTTGGTGGTGTTCTATGGCCTTATGGGAATCATCTCTTACCTCTTGTAGCTACATTAGTTCTATCATCCTAAATTCCATTAGAGTGTTTTCAAGTAATTCCAACTGGTATGTAAGTTCTAGGGTAGGGAGTTATTGGGATATAGATAACCTAGCTTCTCTTCCATAAACAAGTACAAAGGGAGAGTTACCAATTGATTTCTTAGGATTAATTATGTCTACCCATAAAGTTGTCTTCAACTTGCTATGTCAGGCTCTTTTATTGTTCACCAAATCTCTCTTGATGATATTGATGAGGTTCTTATTGGTAGACTCAACCAATCCATTACCTTGAGGGTAATAATTAGATGAAGTACTTAAATGAGCCCCATTCTTACCTACCTAATCAAAAGTTTTGGCACTTATGAAAGTAAGTGCATTATCAAAAATGATGAAGGAACTCCAAACCTTATTATAATGTTATCATAGAACTCCAAGATAACATTTTCATTTGCCTCTTTCAGTGTAATAGCTTCTACGCATCTTGTGAAGTAGTCAGTAGAAATTAATATCCATTTATGTCTAGCAATTGATGGAGGGTTAATCATACCAATGAAATCAAGGATCCACTGCATGAAAGGCTAGTCCACTTAGATAGGATTTAATGGAAGGGCTGCAAGTTTCTATTTGCCTACAAAGAAAGAATATTGAGGACACACCTTAGCCCAATGATAACAGTAAGACTAGGCTAATAGTAACCAGCCCTTATTATTTTTGTAGCTATAGTTTTAGGAGAAAAATGACCTCCATCTATACCATTGTGAAAACCTTATAGTATCATGTCAAATTGATCATTGTCAACACATCTTAACAAAACACTATTTATGTCCTTTCTAAAGAGAACATTACCAACAAGGCAATATGGAATGGTCTATAATCTAAAGTATCTCCTTTGAGACTTGCTCAAACCATTGGGACACTCATCATTTTGAAGAAAATTGATGACATCTTGCATCTAGCTCTGAACTAGAATGTGATCAGCTAGTTGGGGTTGAACTTGGTTGATTAAGACCTCTTCTTTTGGCTCCTAAAAATATAAAGCTAAATGCTTGCATAATCCTAGTCCTCTCACCAAGTTTATCATCTTGATGTCCACATCATACTCCATCACCTTTGTGATCTAGCTAACTCTTTTTTCATTGAGGTCTTTACTTAGGAGAAACTCTTTGGTGTTGAGATGAGAAACCATGACATGTATCTTATTTTTTAAGACCATGTGCCTAAATTTATTCAATCCCCTTATCACTATCAAATATTGTTTCTCAACAAATGTATATTTGACCTCATAGTCTTCCAATCCTTGGATGAAGAATGCAATTGGTTGCTCAATCTCTTCATCATTCTTTTGCATTAGCATGGCTAAGATTGTATCAAGGTTGGAAAAGGTATAGAGTATGAAATCCTTGGAAAATTTTGGGATCAAGAGAGCATGATATTTTTTAATTGCTTGCTTGATTATCTCAAAGCCACTCATTCCCTCATTTGTCCAAGTAAAAAATTGGTTCTTTTTTAACATGGTTATGATAGGCTTTAACACAGCTACAAAGTTTAGAGTAAACCTTCTGACAAAGTTTATTTTCCCCAAAAAGTTTTGTAGTCCCTTCTTGTGTTGAGGCAAGGACAAGCCTAGGATAGCCTCAATCATTTTGGGGTCAATAGACAAGCCTCATTTTGAAATAACGTGCCCCAAAGGTTTACCTTCATGAACAATAAAGATGCAATTTTTTGGATTAAGGGATATGCCATACTCCCTACATTTCTAAAATACATACCTTAGATGTTTCATATGATCAACATCTTTTGGAAAAATAGTTACATCATCTATGTACACAAGTATTAACTTATTGATCAAAACTGTAAGAGTCATATCCATTGCTTTTTAAAAAGTGGATCCAACATTAGATAAACCAAAAGGCATCTTCTTATAGGCAAAGGTTCCCCACTTTGTAGTGAAGGCTGTCTTGAACTGATCCTCTTCATTTACCAATATTTGGTTGTAACTTGAATAACCATCAAGAAGAGAGAATCATTGAGAACCTAAAATAATTTGTAAAATTTTTTCCATAGAAGGTAGTCGATAATGATCCTTAAGAGACACTCTATTAAGATCTAAAAAATCTACACACGCCCTGATTTCTCTATTCTTATTTTAGACAGGAATGAGATTGGCACTCAAGTTGAGTATTTAATAGGAAAGATAATCCTAGACTCAATCATCTTGGTTAGTTCCTTCTTCACAAGTTCTTCTATCTTGGGATTGATAGGCCTTTATTTTTGCCTGAACAATTTAGCTCTAGGTTCTAACTCGATGGTATGATGAGCTAGAATTATATCAAACCCCTTCAAGTATCTATAATCCCAAAAAAAGATGTCATAAAACTCTTTGCACAATTTATTAAAAGCCTACCTCTCAGGTTGAGAAAATACCTTACCAATTTTTAAAAGTCTATCCTTGAAAATTAGGAATCTTTCATAGTTCTCTTCTCTTGTTGACATGCTCACTCTTTCTTTCTTCTTTTGATCATCCTCATTGAAAACACTCTCTAAGGTAATCATCTCATTAGGTATCTTGTTTTTCTTCAGCTGAATGATTTTCTCTTCATATTGATCTATTTCTAACAAGCTTTTCACTTTGTTCACATTCAAAGGAAGTAAGAAACTAGAGATAGAATGGTCTAGGGTTAGATGTTACCTGGATGGGGTCTACGCACCATTATCCAGATGTTGTAGGGACTCCTCTTTGGCTATGGAGGATGACACCTGTAGAAGAAAGAGACTTAAACAAGGAGATTATTAGATGGATGTAAGGTGGATTGCCAAGCGATATGCTCAGTCCCAAAAGTGCAAAGACTTTCTTGTGGGATGACAGTCCACTATTGATAAAATAATGTCTGATAAAGATAAAAAGTGAAAGACTAAGCAAAAGAAATAGAAACAATGCATACCTACTATCTACTATCAGTCTGCCACAGTCATCGATGTCAGTTAGTCTGCCATCGTCAGTTGGTCTAAGGTTGCCAACGCTGGTTAGTCTACCGATGTCAATAGGGGTAATGGGCCTGGTGGCTGATGTCGATCGGGGCAATGGCTTTGGATAGGGTCTGGATGGGTTCTTGGTTGATAGAATGGTCTACAAAATGGTATGTGGTAGTCTGAGAGTCTGTGCAGGGTTTGTGCTGGGTTTGCAAGGTAGAGAGTGTGGCTAAAAAATGGATAAGGACATGGGAAAGGCCTCTCAGCCTTTTTTAGAAGAAGTCAAGTCTAGTCTAGTTGATAGCTGAGTCTGGTTCATAGCACTTAGAAGTAGCAAATGGGGACTGATTATCAAAGCATTCTAAAATACTGAGATGAAACAAAAGAAGAATACTTACCTCTTGCCTACTGAAGAAGAAGTGTAGGAGACCTGTTACTGATGTTGTTGATGTATAAGACTACCTACAGAGTGGAGTGAATGATGCAGGGTACTTGTACTCTGTGATGTTTGCTATGTATTTGGGAGAGAGGGAGAGAGAGAGGTCAGAAGATTGGAAGGTTGGCTGATTGGAAAATTAAAGGATCAAAAAAAGATTGCAGATCCTACATTCTGAATGCAGAACACAGTTTTAAGGAAATCAATGTCAGTGATACCACTGACATCGGCTGACTACTGACCAACATCGAAAGCCAAATAATAGGAAAAAAGGGCTAAAAATAGCCTCTTATTCATTCTTCCATCTATCGAGGTCAGCTGGTCATGGGAAAACGATCGAAGGTAGGTTAAATGAGCATGAGAGGATAGTGGAAGGGATGAAATGGGGTCTAGGCATTTAAGATTTGGCATGGGGTGAGGGAGGCATCCAAGGAGAGGTATCCAAGGTGGGGTGAGGTGTCATGGGTGATGTGTCAAGGGGGTGTTTATTAATTTAAAATAGGTTATTATTTTAAATTAATAAGTGTGTGGATTAGGAATGTGTAAAAGTGGACCAAGGGGACCAAGGGGAAAGATGACCAAGGGTTAGACATGATTTTGGTGTCTACATTTGCCCCTTTTTGTCTTATTGGTTGTTCTTGATGAATTGCAAGACAAAAATAGGAGTAAATTGCCCCAGGTATGGGATAAGATTGTTTTTGTCCTGTTGGTTGTTCTAATGAACTGCAAGACAAAAAAAGAATGTTGGTTGCCTTGATTATGGGATGAGGTATTCCCCCTCAAAGCGAGATTTGAGGGAAGGGAACCTGAAATTGGGTGCTGATTTGATAGATAGATGGATGGAAATGGTGAAGTTTGAGTGTGAACGTTGTAAAGGTTGAGATTGCATGCATACCACTTCATGAGATGGTCAGGTCAAATTGTCACAAGTTAAGGGTTAAGAAGTGCTAAAATTGAAATAATCAGGCCCCAACATTTAGTTGTAGTTGATTGGGTTATTTGATCCAAGCTGTAGCTCTAATGGTCGTCGTGTTCCAAGTATCCCAGGCTCAGGAAGTGCTCTTGGAAAACATGAAAATGTCACAAGTAGTGGGGATCAACTTGCTCGTGATCCTATACTTGTGAGGGTTGAAATATGGGTTGCAGACAATTTTGCTAACCATTCATGAGGTAGCATACATGAAAAAACAACCAAGGCAACGTTGTCTTGGAAGTGGTCGTGGTCTGAGGAGATAGTCGTGATCTCTAAAATTGTTGGTCAAGGCGAGATAGATAGTTGGTCCATTATATGGACGAAGGAATGACATGTGACAAAGGAATGGCTGAGCTAACCTCAGAAGACCCTCTATCAACTGAGTGATGCCTACATAGCCCCTATTGTTAGGGCCTCAGGCCAATGTAGTTCTCCCTAAAAGGGAGGAAAAGGGTCAGTTATGGATGGGGTCAAACTAGGTTAAGTCATGGTCAAAGGTTAATATGGTTTATCCATCAGATAGAAGAACAAATGGATGTGGCCGAGCTAACCCCAAAAGATGTCATGTTGACTGAGTGCTACCTACATAGCCCATGTTGGAAGGGCCTCAGACCAATCTAGTTTAGACAAAGAGTCAAATTGGTTGATGATTGGTTTGGACTGGGTTAAATGATGAGGGTAATATGGTTTATCCATCAAGTAGACAAACAAACAGATGTGGCTGAGCTAACCCCAGAAGACATCATGTCGACTGAGTGCTACCTAAATAGCCCATGTTGGAAGGGCCTTAGACCAATGTAGTTCAGATGAAGAGTTAAAGTGGTTGATGATTGGTTTGGGTCATGGTTAAAGGTCAAAATGGTTTGTCCATCAGATAGATGAACAAATGGATGTGGCTGAGCTAACCCCAGAAGATGTCATGTCATTTGAGTGCTACCTACATAGCCCTTATTATTAGGGCCTCAGACCAATGTAGTTCAGGCTAAGAGGCAAAATGATTGATGATTGGTTTGGACTAGGTTAAATGATGAGGGTAATATGGTTTGTCCATCAAGTAGATGACAAATGGATGTGGCTAAGCTAACCCCAGAAGACGTCATGTCATCTGAGTGCTGCTTACATAGCCCCAATCGTTAGGGCCTCAGACCAATGTAGTTTAGACAAAGATTCAAAGTGATGGATGATTGGTTTAGACTAGGTTAGGGTTGATGAGGGTAAGATGATGTTACAGCCTTTTCCATATGATGGTGTATTCTATAACATTGGTTGAGTGGTCTTTCATCCCTAACAATTTTCCATATTCATGATGGATGTATGCTAAAAATGAATTGAGTATGTTTATGCTTTAGCAAGTAATGGTTTATGCTTAACATAAATTGTGTGGTCGATAATTTCCATGTGTATTGGTTTCCATAGAAACTATGTGAAATGGACTATGTCATGTTGGTGGTCTGAAAATGTTTTGGTTTGGTTGGGTATGGTTGAGAAAATGATTTGGTTGGATGTGTGACCAAGATGTAGGGAGGAAGTGAAAGGCATTTCACCCTTTCATTGACAAGGACCATGATGATTGCATAGGTAGGGGGTTTTAGAAACAAAAGCCCCATTCATGCATTATGTCATTGACCATTGGCTGTGTTAGAGAAGTAATCAAATCATTTTGACATTAAAATGAGCTCGAAATCCCTTGAGTAGGTGAATGTGATATGGTAGGATAGGGTAACCCCTTTTAGGTAGGGATAACTTTGCCCCTTTTTATAGGAGACCCTGAGACGACTACAAGCCAAGTCCATGACCTTTTTCTTTTTTTTTTGAGCAGACTGATCAATGCGAGAAGTCTACATAGAGATGTCATTTTGTTTTGTGGTCATTTGTGAAGCTGATCAATGTGGGAAGCTTCTACAAAACTGTTGTTTATAACAAGATTTTAGTCATAGCCATCCTTCGAGGGAGTGGTCTATATTTTTGATTTATATATATTTGAGGGCTTTGAATAACTATCCTTCGAGGGAGCAGTCTATTAACTACAACAATGATGAGGGAGCAGTCTGTATTTAGAGTTTATGACCTTTTGATATTTTGACATCCAAATTTATTTTTGACAAAATTTTGAGTCATGGACAAGACTATAGAAGTTTAAGGGCTCCCTTTTATTAAGACAAAGCATCCATACTTTATAAAAGGGTTACATAGGGTTTGTTTTAGGGGAATAGGGTTGAAAGGAATGAGGATTAAAAGGACAGAGATTGCTCAAGGGATGAGCTCAAGTTAAATGTCAAGTGAGCGAGTACTCGACTAACAGTAGAATGGTCATAGATGCAAGGCATTAAGGGGCTTAGTTTTTGGTCAGCCTTCGAAAGAAGACAAATGATAAGTCCCTGATCCA
This sequence comes from Torreya grandis, assembly GCA_037957365.1. Lineage (NCBI taxonomy): Eukaryota > Viridiplantae > Streptophyta > Pinopsida > Cupressales > Taxaceae > Torreya > Torreya grandis. Next base: position 155,791 of record JARHVA010010130.1, read on the forward strand.
TACCTATGGGTGATGATGTAAATTCCGAGCCAATTAGGAGCAAACTTGCCTCATTTGCTTCTTTCCAAATTGGTCACGTGTTAAATATGATTAAGAAGTCAGTTGATATGTTGTTGGCATGTTTGGTTGGATGATGTTTGGTCATTATTTGGTTGGATGATGTTTGGTCATTGTTTGGTTGGTGTTTGGTCAAGGCTTGGTCGAGGCTTGGTTGGTATTTGGCTAATGCTTGGCTGATGTTTGGTCGAGGTTTGGTCGAGGTTAGTTGATGTTGGTTGATGCTTGGTCGAGGCTTGGTTGGTGGATGTTTGGTTGAGGCCGTGATAGTCAATATAGAGTCAAATTCCCCCAGTTATTTTGGTGATGAGGAGAATGCTTGAGAAATGGTTGGACTAAGGCGGCTAGTCGTTGGGGGTCTTTGGGTTGGACCTCCACTGCCTATAAGGCTTTGATTAAGGCTTGATGATGCTGTGGAGAGGTTCGTATGAGGTCATACAAAGATGTCTTCATAGAGGTTGGGTGAAGTTGTTTCACCTTGGGGTCATGAATTGGTTTTGAAAAAGTTGGTCGAGATGTGCCCAAGATTAGAGTCTTGGGTCTTGATGGTTGAGGAGACTTGACGAATGGATATGTTTGAGGGAGAGAAAGCTTCTCTTTCCCTTTATCCTGCATGATTTGTGACCTATTGGCCACATTGATAGTGTTGATTTCAAATAAAGGGGTTGAAGGTGATCGAGGGACCACAGTTTGATGATGGGCTCCCAATTTAGGTGAAGATGTTCGAGAGGCATGGGATGATGTCGATGATTTGGCAAAGGGGTAGTCAAGAGGATCATTGATGAGAAGGGTATCCCTTTTTTAGAGTGTTGATGAATGACAATTTTAAGAGCGCAATAATGCTCAGTGTCATGTCCAGGTGTGCGATGATACGCACAAAATTTAGTGTCATCGAACCAAGATGGCCTTGATCTGAGAGTGGATGAGTGTGATGGAAAAAATGTTTGGGAGACATGAGAAGGTGTTGGATATTTGTTGACATTATCCTTAATAAGAGGGGTGTCTCTCTCATTGAATTGGCAGATGGCAACCTTAAGGGCACAACAATTTTCAGTGTCATGCCCAGGTGTGCGATGATATTGGCAAATTTTGGTGTCATCGAACCAAGATGGTTTTGGTCTGAGAGGTTGAAATGGTTTGATAGGTGGAAGAGTGATGTTAGAGGATTGCAAAAGTTAGTGTAATAGCAAGGCATAAGAACCTGCTAATGGGTCTGCACATTGTGTTGTAGTAAAAGTTGACAACTTCTATTTAGACATTGTCGAGAGAGTGTTTCATATCATCTTTTTGTTTGGTAGTGTGGCCAAACATGTAGATGACACTTTTGTGGTAGGAGACATTGGATGTTTCGAAGGAGGTATGTGTTTGTTAGGTGTTGGTCAAAATGGAGGTGATTTGTTTTTAGGTGAAGTTGGAGTAGGAAGCACTCCTTTTAAGGTGGATGGATGAGGGCCCAAAATGGAGGGCAATGATGATGGTGGGAGAAAAGTTCTCTGATGTGGTTTAGTAGCCTTCTTTGGTTTGATTTGAGGGCCATTATTTTGGGGGGCAAGGTTTAAGTCAACCTTCACTGAATCTTCTTTGGTCAAAGTGGGTGAGGCGGCTAGTTCCTCTCTCGACGGAGAAGGGATCGGAGATTGTGGCTCTTCGAGAGGGCAGAGCATAGGGATGGTGATGGCTTCGGTGTGTGGTCAAGGCATGGGAAAAGTATGATCCCCCATTATTAATAAGAAGGATGAAGGTGAGGCTATTGGTGCTGGTATGGTCAAGGCGTCCTCCAATATAAGAGAGATCGATGGAGAACTAACAGGAGAAGACGGTTCGTCCACCTGTGGAAGAGAAGTGGGAGAAGAAGGCTCTTCTTCTTGTGGTGGACAAATGGGTGGGCTAACCTCTTTAGATTGTGAGAGAGGTTGGTTAGGCATAAGAGGTGAGACCGTGTTGACTGTGCGTATATTACACTCTTAGGAGTCATCGGTCATGGTCTATACATTGTTTTGGCTAGGGGGATGGTTAGGAAAAGGTTGTCTAAAGATGTTGATGTCTTGATTGGGTGGCACGTTTGGGTTATCCAAGACTAGATCACCTTTATCTATCATGTCTTGGACAATGTTTTTGAAGGTCTTGCAGTTGTTGATGTCATGGCCCTAGACATGGTGATAATGACAAAATTCATTTTCCCTGTACCATGCAGGGATATGTTTTGAGGGGTCAAATTGAAGTGGTCAGATTTGAGGGAGATTGAGGACCCCCTGCTTGACAAGTTTATCCAAAATGGAATTGTATGATTCTCCTATAGGAGTATACTGATGTTGTATATACCGTTGTTGGAATTGTTTGGTGATGCTTTGTGATGTGGAAGGTTGAGATTGGTTAGTTATCATTGAAGATGATGGTGATCTAATGACCACAGTGTTTGCCAACTCCTTGGATTTGGAGTGGGAAGAAGGTCTGGTCGAAGAAGGGTCATTGGATTTGGTGTTGGGGTTTTGACTCCGCAACTTGACTTTGTTTTCCTTGATGGCATGTAGTTCAAGCTTCCTAGCCATCGTGAAAGCTTTGTCAATGGTGAAAAATGTTTGGACCCATAGAGTAGATGAAATATGTTTGGCACACACCTGTGAAAAGAGCTCGATGAGCTCAGGTTGAGGCAAAGAAAAGGAGAGCTAGTTGATTAAGCCTCTCCAACGGGCAACAAAATCAGCTATGGATTCATCATCAAACTATCTGATAGAGTATAGATCTGTGATAGAGACCTTTTTGGTGATATTGATTGAGAATTGGTCAAGGAAAATTTGGGCTATTTGAGTGAAAGAAAAGATAGAATGATTGGTGAGAGAGATGTACCAATCGAGGGCAGCACTAGAAAGTGACATGGGGAATGTGCGTAGTAACAACGCATCATCATGCGCTATGAGGTAACAAGCATGTCTGAATGCTTGTAGATGCTGTTGTGGGTATTCCTTACTCTGAAAGCAAGTAAAATTAGGAAGTTCCCACTGACTGGGATATGATCAGATTGGGATGGAGGGATGGATGGGTTCATCACAAATTTGGTCATATGAAAGGACATTGCTTGAACCAAAAATGGAAGCCTCAAGATTAGACATTTTGTCCATCAACATTTTGATTAGGTTAGTTGACAGATTTGCAGGTGGGGTGCCCCCTAGGTTGTGAGGTGCTTGGAAGGGATTAGAAGGGGCGTATGACGTAGTTGGTTGTGCTTGTATAGGCGCAACATACTGATAACTAGTTATAGGGATAGAAGTGGAAGCCAAGGGTGGTTGTGCCATGGAGTTAAAGGGAACAAATTGAATAGGGGCTGTAAAAGGTGGTTGAGGGGTGGCAACACTTATTAAAGGGTAGGTAGTTACTCTTGTGTTGATGGGTGTAAGAGTAGGCGGTATGGAGACAACTAGGTTTTGGAAGGGTGTAGAATTTTGTTGAATAGTCTGCAGTTGATGGGGGGCTAAAACCCCAATGGAAGTGGGCCCAGAGATAGAAGGAGAAGCCACACTTAGAAGGTTAGTCATGGTCTGGTTATTGACTGAGGCAATAGCTTGGGTGTCTATGGGATAAATGATGAAGGTGGTTGATATGGCTGTTGTCTCAACTAAAAAGGTTGGCATCCCATAAATTGGGTTGCCTAAAGAGTCTCATGTTTGACTTCTTGCGAGATAATGTTGAAGGGACTTGATGTTGAGGTCAAGGAACCTTTCGAAGTCTTGGTCCCCTTCAAGGACAATGGGAGGCTGAGTCGGGGTCAGTTGGGTAGGAGTTCGTTCGGTCTCTGAATGATACTCCTTTAGAGGACTGGTTATGGAAGGCGAAGGTGGAAGTGATTGTTGCCTCGCGTGGTCAACAAAAGTCTTAGTTTGAATGCATGTCAAAACCATTCAAAGCAAAAGATTTAGGTTTTAAAAACTATGTTTTTCAATCTCAAAAAACTAGAATGGATGTTGGACAACAAGAAAGTCAGGTTTTAAGCTTGCTATTTTGAGAAGAAAAATTTAGACAGTGACCGAAGTCGGTAGAAAAACCGATGCCGGTGAGAAAAAGGTTGTCGATGTTAGTCAGATAACTGACATCGGTGAGGAAAAGTTGCCGATGTCGATTGAAAAACTGATGTTGGTTACTGTGTTTTCCAAAAACTTAGACAATTTGAGAGTTTTTGGAAGAAAGAATAAAACGTCCTCACTAGCTCAAAAAACTAGATAAAGACAGAAAAGAAGATGAAGACAAACAGACCCTGAACATTAAATCTTAAGAATAAACTTTTAGAATCATGTTGGCTTACACCTTAGAGTGTGTTTGGGAAGTTGGCTTGTAGAACGGGTCCTAAAAGAAGCAGTCTAAGGTTGGTTTCAGGTTAGTTTCGGTGCTCAAGAGTCTGTATTAGGTTCCGTATGTGGCTTGGTGCTAAGGAGCAAGCTCCTCTCACTTCATGAGCCCAGAGATAAGCTGGTCTCGCTTAGCCAGTATATACTTCCCCTAGAGTTTATACTCTGCCAGAGAATAGAGTGGGCTTTCCCCTTGGTAGTGAAGTCCAAGTGGGATTACCAGGAAGGGTAAGGTATCCGCTAGGTGATGAAATCCTAGTTGGACCTTGTCTCAAGTGTGTTTAGATGTTTGATTTGTGAAAGTGGTTTGGATGTGTAACATAAGTGGCCTATGCTTTATTCATGATGCATTTTTAATTACTAGATGTGAGAGCTAAGTATGCATTCAGGAAGAAATGAAATGCAATGTATTTTAAGCCCAAATTAAAATGTGTGTTCATATGCAGACAAGTGAGAAGAGGTTAAAGAGTATGACTTGACTAGTCTAAGATGCAAGAAAGAAGGAAAAATAAGGATTCTTTTTTAACTTTGCTAATAGTGTATTTTGAAAGAGATAGAAGAAAGAGATGTAAGGAGAGACCTAATGCACCTATATGAAAATTTTATTTTTAGAAGAAAAAGTAGATGAACCCAAGGAAAACTCCTACGGGTCCCACCAGGTGTGCCAAAATGTTTCTAACAAGTTTTTCACTTTGTTCACATTCAAAGGAAGTAAGAAACTAGAGATAGAATGGTCTAGGGTTAGATGTTACCTGGATGAGGTCTGTGCACCATTATTCAGACATTGTAGGGACTTCTCTTGGGCTGTGGAGGATGACACCTGTAGAAGAAAGAGACTTAAACAAGGAGATTGTTAGATGGATGTGAGGTGGACTGCCAAGCGATATGCTTGGTCCCAAAAGTGCAAAGACTTTCTTGTGGGATGACAGTCCACTGTTGATAAAATAATGTCTGATAAAGATAAAAAGTGAAAGACTAAGCAAAAGAAATAGAAATAATGCATACCTGCTATCTGCTATTGGTTTGCCACAGTCACTGACATCGGTTAGTCTGCCATCATCGATTGGTCTAAGGTTGCCGATGCTGGTTAGTCTGCCGATGTCGGTAGGGGTAATGGGCCTGGTGGCCAACGTCACTCAGGGCAATGGCTTTGGATAGGGTCTGGACAGGTTATTGGTCGATAGAATGGTCTAAAGAATGGTCTATGGTAGTCTGAGAGTCTCTGCAGGGTTTGTGTTGGGTTTGCAGGGCAGAGAGTGTGGCTAAAAAAGGGATAAGGACATGGGGAAGGCCTCTCAGCCTTTCTGGGAAGAAGTCAAGTCTGGTCTGGTTGATAGCCGAGTTTGGTTCATAGCACTTAGAAGTAGCAAATGGGGACTGATTATCAAAGCATTCTGAAATACTGAGATGATACAAAAGAAGAATACTTACCTCTTGCCTATTGAAGAAGAAGTGTAGGAGACATGTTGCTAATGCTGCTGATGTATAAGACTACCTTCAGAGTGGAGTGACTTATGTAGAGTACCTGTACCCTATGATGCTTGCTATGTGTTTGGGAGAGAGGGAGCAAGAGAGGTCAGAAGATTGGAAGGTTGGCTGATTGGAAAATTGAAGGATCAAAAAAAGATTGCAGATCCTGCATTCCAGATGTAGAACATAGTTTTAAGGAAACTGACATCAGCGATACCACCGATGTCAGCTGACTGCTGACTGACATCGGCAACCAAAGAATAGGAAAAAGGGCTAAAAATAGCCTCTTGTCCATTCTTCCATCTGCCGAGGTCAGTTGGTCATGGGAAAATAGTCAAAGGCGGGTTAAATGAGCACGAGAGGATAGTGGAAGGGATGAAATGGGGTCTAGGCATTTAAGATTTGGCATGGGGTGAGGGAGGCATCCAAGGAGAGGTATCCAAGGTGGGGTGAGGTGTCATGGGTGATGTGTCAAGGGGGGTGTTTATTAATTTAAAATAGGTTATTATTTTAAATTAAGTGTGTGGATTAGGAATGTGTAGAAGTGGACCAAGGGGACCAAGGGGGGAAGATGACCAAGGGTTAGACATGATTTTGGTGTCTACATGATCATGTAGTCTCTTTTGGTTTCTTGAGGAGAAACCTACCTCATTTTGCAAGAAGTGTGCAATGTGTTCATCACTTTCAAACACCTGCCATGACACTTCATTATCTAGAATAGAGTGGCTCACAATGTTCTTGATATGAGATTGATCTTTCTCTTGTCCCACATTAGCAACTCTATCAAACTATGCCCCTATGCTAGCCAATCTATCTGCATGTTTATTGGAATACCTTGGCATGGGTTATATGTTGAAGGCATCAAATTCTTAAAGTAGGTCCCATACCCTATGCTTATAGGATTTAATAAAGGGATTATTGGTTTTAGCCTAATTTATTACTTGGTAGATGACCAAATCACTATATACATAAACCTTTAAAATCTTGATTCCTCCCTTCTTTGCCCATTGGAGACCATGGACTAGGTCTTCATATTCTGCCATATTGCAAGAGCAGCTGAAGTGGAATCTATATGAGGAGTAGTATTGATTATTTGATGGAGAAACTAACATAATGCCAAATCCTACACTTACTTTTAATCTTGAACCATCAAACAACATCTTCCATATGCCATCAAGTTTGTGGTCTTCATTAGTGAGTGAAGGGATTCAAACATCCCTTTCACACATATAATAAACTCCCAAATCAATCTCTTCAATGAAAGTACATGGATCAAGTCCATGTGTTTCAATGCTATATTTATCAAAGAAGAGATCAAAAATACCTTCAAGGTGGGAGGATGCTTCACCATCCATAACAATTTCAAATTCTTTGCTAATTAGACAATTCTGATTTGAATTTGTCTCCATGTATGGCTCAATATGAAACCTTGCTAAGGGCTAAGCCTTTATAGTCATATTGGTTCCATATCTTGTTTCAAAATCTAGAAAAAACCAATCAGTAGAAAGGCAACCTCCTATCTTATTCATGAATTCCCTTGACAAGCAAATAATAAAATGGGCTAGAAGGTCTACCACCATAATGTCTTGAAAAATTAGAAAACTTGGGCATTCATGTAGGAAGACCTTCAGACCTTTGACTAGTCCCACTATCTTAGCTGGAGTCCCGACAATATAAAATACACCCTTGCTATGTGGCTCATATTTTAATCCCAAATTATCAGCCATCACTTTAGGCATAAAAGTGCTACTAGCTCCACTATCCACAATGCAATTATGGACCAACTTATCTCTCATAATGAGGGTGAGATTGAAGGGTGGAGGATTTTCAAACTTTGTAGAGGGCCCTAAGACATGGTTTAGATCATTGGTAAGGGCTAAAACATTGTGCTTTGAATTTTGAGGGGCTACATGAATATTTGCAAGCTGTTATTGAAACAATTCCTTTTGACCAGGCATATGCAAGAATTCCCAAAGAGATATTTTTGTCTTAGCATTCTTCAAAGAATTAATAATGTTTAGAGAGGGAGAATTCACCTTTTCCTAGACCTTTGAAGGTAGAGAAGGATTTTGAACATGTTATGATGTAGGTTTGACAATCCTACTTGCATTTTGATTTTGCTGAGGAGCATGACTTATAATAGGTACAGCATTAGGATTCACACTTTGTGTCCTTAGAGAGGCATCACTTGGAGTTACATGCACTCTTTGTTCTTCTCCCAATTCTCTTTTCTTAGCTCTTGTGTTGGTTGTAATTGATGTTCTTTGATTTAACACATAATCATCTCTTGCTTGAAAGTTCATCATGCCTACACTTTGGTTGTTGCCTTCTCCATGGTTATCCATTTGCATAAGGTCTACTTATTAAAAAGTTACATAAGGAGTATCTTATTCTTGTGCCACCAAAACTTAGTTTTCTTCTCCACCATCATGCACAAACTAACCTTGAGGTTGTCCCCATTGGTCCAAATGATTATCTCCTTGGACTAGATTAGCATATACTAGAACAAAAACCTTTTTGGAAGGAGTGGGATTAGGATTATAGGCATTGGGTTGCCTACTGAAACCTTGATGACCTTGACCTCTTCCTTGGTAGTTGTATTAGGGTGGATCTCTATAGGCTTGTTGAGGATAGTATTGATGGTTAGGTGGAACACTTGTCTAGAACTGAGCTTACTTGAGTTGAGCTCATAATGATTAGATTTATTCATTTTTATCCACAACACTATCCACTTTCTTTGGGAAGGATCTTGGCTTGACATTGGCATTAGGAATTTGAGATATGCTTGGAGATTAAAATGAACCATGATACAAAAATGCCATGAAAACTTTTGGAGGGAGTCTTCCATCTTGTATCAAGCTACTTTTATCTTTAATAGCTATTTCATATGCATTAGGTAGAGTGAATCCTCCCATATATTGTAACATCAATACTACATCAGTATCAATACCTTTGAGATAGGTGGGGAACACAAAGCTTGGAGGAGGTCTCATGATAGGTGGTAACCTATGCCATGTCCTTTGAAATATTTCATTTAAATCCCTCATAGATTCATTACGACCTCTATTTATCACATTCAGTTGATGGATCAGTGAAGTGTGGTCACTCTTATTCTCAAATCTAGTCACCAACAATTCCCTAAATCCATCCTAACTTGTAATGCAACCACCTTTCAAAGTCCTATACCAGTCAAGTGCTTTGCCTTTTAGACACATATCAAGTAATCTAATGGCTATATTGGCTCAAGTGACATTATGGAAGTTATAAAAATTTAAAATGTCCCTAATATGCTTAGATGGGGTAATAGGACCCTCTCCATTGAAACCAAGGAGACTCTTGGTAGCATTGGGAGGAATAGGGTCATATGCAGGAAGGTCAATTGGATTTTGCATGTTAAAGGCTAGGAAAGGTGACTATCTATCCATTTCTCTTATTTCCTATTGATCTCTTATTTATCTAACCTCTTCAACTTCTTCTTCTTCTTCTTCAAAACCTCCTTGCCAAGGATATCTAAGCACTGGGAATGGTTCAATATGTTATTTTTCAAGAAGAGCTTTAGCTAGAGGGGCTTGATTGGAAGTCTTAGATGACCTAGTGAGGACCATGAAGTATAATATGGGAAACTTAATCTAAAACCAGAGATTATCACCTTTTGGAGTCACCAAATGATGTATTAAGAGTACAAACTCAAGTTTGTCAAGACCAGCACTCACCTTGACATGTAAATAACTAGGAACTGGGGTCCCATCAAGCATGCCAAAACTATTGTCTCCAAATCTTGAACCCTAGAAGAGGAAGTTTAGGCCTCTTATAGATTTTGGAAATGTTGGGACATTTTTAGGCATTTAGGTGTGCCTATAAGGGAAACAAACCTCTAGATTTAAAGGGGCTAGTTCTCCATATGTATCTCTGTAGAACCACTTAAGTCTAAACAAATCTTATTAAAGGGAAAAGAGTTAGAAATTATAGAAAGGAAACCTATCTTAAGAATGGTGATGCACCAAGATTTTCTTCCACATGAATGTCATATCCTATTGCACAATACAAAAAAATGTAGAGTCTCTTTTTCAAGTTATAGAGATTCTAACATGAATATTTTAGTAAAGAGGTGAGATGCATGAAAAAATGGAAGGAGAATGAATTTAAATTCACATTTCACATTCAATAATAGTTAAAATTCTTATAGTAGTTCCATACACTTAGACACACTCCAGATGACCTATTAGATCAAGAACTTTGCTCAAACATGAAGGACAAAGGATATAAGAAGGAAAAAATAACTTTTAAATATATATCACTTGCACACTTAGACAATGTTTAAAACTTGAAAGGGAAAAGGATTGTACTAATGCTTAAAGGCAAGATATCATTTCAACATGGCTTTGCCGTACTCTGTGTGTATAATTTTTTACTAGCCAAAGGATTATATATATAGCAAGAAGGAAGAGAGAGAGGAAAGCCTTTAGTGCCAAGGAGAGGAAACAATTTAATTGAAGTCATCATCTTTAACTATAATAGTCTCTACAAAGGATTCTTGCTTAGGCCATTTGGTTGATCCATGTCATCATAAGTTGTTACACATTTGGTCCTTCTCTCTTAGAGATGCTTTTTCAATGTTTATTTCAACATAGTAAGGATATTTTTGGCTGAGTCATGGTATCAAAATGGTTATTACAAGGGAGTCCACCTATTTTATATTTTTCTCTTCCATTCTATTTGGCTTTGTCCTTCTTTTATGATTGGTCATCAAGGAACGACTCAGATCCTAGTCAATCAATGGTGATATGAGCTCTCTCATTATTTTGATGGATGAAAGATGTGAGCCCTTGGATCTAATTAAATCCTCTTATGTTGAACACCAATGATTAGCTCACTGTCTTGAAATTTGATGTTTGTGTAACCATCATTTTACCTAGCCATTTCCTTTGGGCATCCTATTTTGAGATTTTTGTTTATGGCTTGTTGGAAGGATTATTGCAGACAAAAAGTCTACAATAATTCCTTAGAACTTCTTGCAAAGTTCAATTCATTTTGTAATGATCCCTTTAGGCTTGGAAAGTGTCCCTTTAGAAAAGTTTCAAAGGGTACTTTGGAGGAAAGTGGCCCTTTGGAAGGAAAGTGACCCTTTGGAAAAGTTTTGAAGGGCACTTTGGAGAGAGAAAAGTGTTAGGTTGTGGAGCTAAAAGCTTCACTAATACAAACATGGAGGAGGAGGTTGCTGAGTGTCATAGTCATGAGCGTCGGTCAGGCCAATCGATGTCAGTTAGGGGTAGACAGGAAGGCAACTGACATCAGTAGGAGTTAGCCAACGTCGGTCACCTCTAGACTAACATGGACTAATGTCAATTGCCTGTGTGGTTTAGAACTGTGAGTTTCACAGACAGTTTGTTAATGAACTAGTTATTTACATGTTAAAGGCTAATTTTAGTCTTGGAGCTACACATTTAATTATTGTAATTGGATGTCTAATTATTGTTTGCATGAGATCTATATAATAGACTCCTGGGCTGTATTGTAATTTGTTCTAGTTTTGAGTTGAGCTTGGTTAGCTCCTTCTGAGAGTGAAGGGAGCAAGGGTAGCTCCTCCTATTTCCACAGGGGTGCCGATTGTGTATGATCAAGTAGATCTGTAGTTTATTGCAAGATCAGGTAGAAGATCCACTGGGGTACTAGTTTGGAGAATCATAAGGACTTGGTGAGGCAAGGACAAGGGTTCTTTAGGGTGTAGAGAGATCTACATGGGTAAGTAAGATCATTGATTTTTAGGTGTGTGTGTGTGTGTGTGTGTGCGAGGTCAAAGGTGATCTATGGGGCAGCAAGATCAAAGGTGACAGTAACACAATAGGTAGAAAGATCAAGGGATAGCTACTTGGAGTACGTTGAGTACTTGGAGTACGTGGAGTACTTGGATTTGGAGTGCATGGAGCACTTGTGTACTAGCAGTAGTGATACTGACTGGTTGGAGGTGAACACTAACTCTGTGTTTGAATTGTGTGTTGGGACCGTAAGAGAGAGAGTGAGCTCTTGAAGAGATTTACTATTTATGCCCTAGAGGTGTGTAAGGAAGAAGACTATGGCATCTTCTTTGTTGTATTTCCTTCTGGAAGAGTATTAATACAATTGGGTATTGTCTCTCATATTATATGTTATTTCTAAATTCTATTTACTTGTTACTTCTAGTTTAATTTTGCATGTTAAGTTGCTTGTACATGGTAATCAATGGTGCTTCCTAGATCCTAACAGTGGAGTTAGAGCATGTTTGTTGTTCTAGATTCCTAACAGATTGGTATTAGAGCTAAGGTTGTAGGGAGCAGGTTTGTGTTTGATTATAGGTCACTCTAAGGTGTTTCTGATTGAGTGGGAGTATATCAATGGTAGAAGAAAGTACACTAAGAATGGAGGAATTAAAAATCACGAATGGTCAATTATGGTGTTATGGAAAGAAAGAGCAGGTAAAGAAAAATTATTGGTTGGTAGAAGGTTAACATGAAGGAACTGAAGAAGCAGATGTTGTAGGTGTTGTTGCACAAGATGCTCTAGGATGTTTCTTAGATAAAGTAGAATCTTGGTTTATAGATTTTGTTACCTCTTTCCATGCAGCCCCATATAGAGGGGTTGGTGATCCTTTTCAAAGTATTGTCAAAGGGGAAGTGTTGCTGAAATTGTAGACGACCAACACATGGGTGTTGAAAAAGGTCATGTAGGTCCCAGTCTTGAAGATGCAGCTAATTGCTTCAGGAAAGTTGGGTGATGAGAGATGCATAGAAACTCTCACAGTGGATGCACTTGAATTAGAAGGTGGTAAGAAAGTAGGTACTCTTTATCTACTTGCTTGTATTACTAATTCTTCTTCTGTTGTGAAAAAGTGGCTTTGTAAGATTGGTCACATGAGCAAGAAGGAGATGCATGTTCTTAAGTGGAAGATAGATGTGTTTGATAGACTTAAGAAATGGAAAGCCTTGGTGTTCTTGGAGGAGATGATAGATAGAGATCAGTGGATGGGGCTGGATATCTCTGATCAGGGTAGTTTGGACAGGGTTTTGATTCAAAGTAAGCTCGTGGGTAAAAAGTCATCACTCATAGGAAAAACATAGGTACCGACATTAGTTAGGGAAAATTGGCATCGAACAAATAGGCACCGATGTTGGTCATGTGCAGACAAGCAAAGTCAGTGGTGTCAAGTAGGTGGAGACTGATGTTGGTAGGATAACTGGCATCGGTGACCTGGACAGTAACATGAAACTAATGTCAGTCAGATCCAGACTATGTGGTGACCGAGGTCGGTCACTAAAACAAATTTTAGGTGGATAGCAAGCTGTCAAGGAGTCTCAAACGCCCATGTGGAGGAATGAAAGGGTAAGTAAGCCTCAAATTCATTATTCCTCTTATTTATACTAGTTGCTCACTACAGAGCAGGAAGGATCCAGGAAACAGTGGGAGCATGGCATGAATAGGATGCAAAACCAAATGGGAGATTTGGTAGGGTTGCCAGTCGGTATGAAAGCACTAAAAGATGAATGGATTCCTTGGTTAAAGAATAGAGAGAATGGATACATGAGATGGAAGCCCAAGTCATATGGTCTTGAGGAAGCTGCAAGACAGTGGTACAGGTTTGATAGGTGGATGACAAAGCATGGCTTTAGTCAGTGTCATTGTAACCATTGTGTTTGTCTTACCAGGTGGATGATGGTTGCGACATTATCCTGTTACTGTATGTGGAGGATGAGCTTGTTGTAGGTTCAGACATATAGGGTTTTGTTAAGCTAAAGGTAAGGTTAGTTTAGTGGTTTGCCATGAAGGATTTGGGAGCAGCAAAATTCTTTGGCATGAGTAATCCTAGAGACAGGGAAGATCAAAAGGTGATGTTGTCACAAGATGATTGTGTGAAGGTAGTGCAAGATGCAAAACACGACAAGCGCACCTATGGATGGACAGTTCACAGAACAGGGTCCCCAATCACATGATGAGGTTAAGTACATGTGTACTCCTTGAGTTTGCCCAAGCAGTGGGTGCTGTAAGAAAGTTTGTAGTCAATCTGGGAAGGAAGCACTGGAAAGTGGTTTAGTTGGTTCTCAGGTATTTGAGAAGGACCAACAGCAGGGATTCATGCTATGCAGGGTCAAGTACTTCAGATTTGGTAGGTTACTTGGATGACAAGTGTTACACCACAGGATGTGTGGTGGCTGGTCTTCAAGATTGAGCTTAAAGAGGGATACAAGCCAAGAAATAGATTAGATGGTGTACACAAATAGGTAAAGTGCAACTGTTTATCTCCAAGTGGGAGATTGTTAGGTTGTGGAGCTAAAAGCTTCATTGATGCAAACATGGAGAGGGAGGTTGTTGAGTTTTAGTCACTAGCATCGGTCAGGCCAACCAACATCGATCAGGGGTAGATAGGAAGGCAACCAACATCGGCAAGAGTCGGCCAGCATCGATCACCTCTAGACTAACAGGGATCGATGTCGGTCACCTGTGTGGTTTGGAACTACGAGTTTTATAGATAGTTTGTTAATGAATCAGTTGTTTACATGTTAAAGGCTAATTTTAGTCTTGGAGCTATAGATCTAATTATTGTAATTGGATGTTTAATTATTGTTTGCATGAGATCTATATAATAGACTCATGGGCTGTATTGTAATTTGTTCTAGTTTTGAGTTGAGCTTGGTTAGCTCCTTCTGAGAGTGAAGAGAGCAAGGGTAGCTCCTCCTAGTTCCATAGGGGTGCTGAGTGTGTATGATCAGGTAGATCTACAGGTTGTTGCAAGATCAGGTAGAAGATCCACCGGGGTACTAGTTTGGAGAATCATAAGGACTTGGTGAGGCAAGGACAAGGGTTCTTTAGGGTGTAGAGAGATCTACATGGGTAAGTAAGATCATTGATTTGCAGGTGTGTGTGTGTGTGTGTGTGTGTGTGTGTGTGTGTGTGTGTGTGTGTGCGAGGTTAAAGGTGATCTATGGGGCATCAAGATCAAAGGTGACAGTAACACAATAGGTAGCAAGATCAGGGGAGATCTACTTGGAGTACGTTGAGTACTTGGAGTACATGGAGTACTCAGATTTAGAGTGCATGGAGCACTTGTGTACTAGCAGTATTGATACTGACTGGTGGTACTGGCAGTAGTGATACTAAATGGTTAGAGGTGAACACCAACTCTATGTTTGAGTTGTGTGTTGGGACCGTAAGAGAGAGAGTGAGCTCTTGAAGAGATTTACTATTTATGCCCTAGAGGTGTGGGAGCCCTAGAGGTGTGTAAGGAAGAAGACTATGGCATCTTCTTTGTTGTATTTCCTTTTGGAAGAGTATTAATACAATTGGGTATTGTCTCTCATATTCTATGTTATTTTTGAATTCTAGTTACTTGTTACTTCTGGTTTAATTTTGCATGTTAAGTTGCTTATACATGGTAATCAATGGTGCTTCCTAGATCCTAATAGTGGAGTCAGGGCATGTTTGTTGTTCTAGATTCCTGACAAAAAGACCCTTCAAAAAAGTTTTGAAGGACAATCTAAAGAGAGAGAAACCCTTTAGAAAATTTTTGAAGGGAAAAATTTGAAGGGAAAAGATAAATAAAGAGAATTATTTAAAAAAAATTGTTCGAGACAAAAAGTTTGAGACAAAAAGGCTGAAATAAAGGATTCCTTTCGGAAAAGGCAAAGAGAGAATTCTTTCAGGCTTTTTGTCTGAGATAAAAATTCCAAAAGAATTCCTAGGCTTGGATTAAAAACCCCAAACAAAGGAACCTTTCCTAAAGAGATAAAACTTAGGCAAAATGGGTGAAAAACAATTGAGCAAGTCTAAAACAAAGCTTCCAAAGAAGAGAAAATAATTGGTTTCTTTCATGAGTCCTTCGCAATTGAATTGAAAATATATAAGAGATGATAAACTTAGCCAAAGGAAATTTCAAAACAAGGGTAAAAAATTTGGCTAATAGGAATTTAAGCCACACATATTTCTTTCCCTTAATGTGGATGTGAAATTGTGCTCTTTCACTATATGAATATACCTATAAATCTTAAATTTAATTTTGACAATGTTGGCACTTGACCTAGTGCATTTTATAATTTCTTGATGAATGCTCTTAATGCTTTTTTTACTTTGGGAATAATAAGTTATATATTCTCAGAGTGCATCATTATAATTGATAGTTACTTGATAATTCCATATGGTTAATAAGTTTGACCTTGATTTTTATGTATCTGCACTCAATAGGGTAATTTAACATGCCACCAAATTCTACTTGAATGGTCTGACTTATGGGAATGGTTTGATTTTTTAAAAATAGCCATTATTAGGTAAAGGATAATAATGTCAACCTCAATATAGTTATGTAGACATTAATATCTAGGAGACAAAAATTCAAATGTGGTATTATGTAAATGTCTAAGTATAATATTTAACTACTTTAACATATAATCAAAAGTCCATGTAGGTGAATAATAACAATTTATAATGGATCAAGATCATAACTAGCATGTATGTGTGTAAGAATGGTGAGTGATATCTATTTCGAGATGTAAAAGTCATGTAGGATGTGTAGGTCAAGATTGACATTTCCAATTTTAAAATACAAGATTTGAATATCTAGAAATTTTGCCTTTTATTCTAGTATTACAATGAAATGAAAATTATAGAGTAAAAGGATAAAGCTATAAACATGTACAACACACTTTGTCTTCGAGAAAAGGTTCCAAATGTGTAAGATAATCCAATAAAATATTACAATTAAAATATATTAGACTTGAAACATTAAAGAGTGAGGAAGGATTGCAATTGTATGTGAGTAAACTATGTTGCCTTGTAACTTGTTAGAGATGATGATTCCTTGTCAAAGCATTGGAGAATTTTGATTTATTTCTTAAGCACATGGAAAATGGTGGAATTGAGGCTGCTTAATCCCAAATTTGATTTTTTTTACTAAGGTGATGTCCATAGATTATAATACCATATGTAACTAATCCAAAAATGATTTTTTAGTGCCAAGATTATAAGGTGAAAATCACATAATAGGTTCACTATGGGTAATGTCATGACCCTTGAGAATTATTGAATCTCAATATACATTACCTCAAAATCATATGTATATGGAATTATATATTCAAGTTTTCTCCACACTTAAAAATAATTTAAAATAAAACAAAGGTGTAAATGTGTATGAACCAACATCATGGCCAACTTATGCTATAATGTGCATAAACTAGCATCATGACCAGCTGAATATAAAATAGTGTAAATGTGTGCATGAACCAATCACATGATTAACTAAATTTGGAGTATTGTAGATGTGTTCATGAAATAAAGTCATGACCAATTGAATATATCTTATTAAATGGAGTACATGTGCCTTCCTTACACATACCCTAAAAATTATTTGAATCTATATCACTATGAAATATGTCACTCATGGAGTTTAAAATGGAGTACATATGCATTGCATATGCCCTCAAAATATGTCTAAAGATTGAAAATAATTGACCCAATTTGATATCTAAATCAAATAAAAAATTTGAAATTTTTATACTATACTTAAATATGCTCATTGAGGATTTAATCTCTATGAAAAATCCCACTAATGTGCCACCTTGTAAGGTGAGGGATGAATCATGTAGATTACTCATCTCAAAAGATAAGTGAATTATATCATGTCATGTATGAAGATAATATCATGTCAACATGTGGAGGGTATGTCATTGTAGTTATGTATATAACATCAAAGCATGTATATAATATATGTAATGCAAGAGCATATAAATAGTATGTTAATATAAATGTATCTATGAAACACAAAATGGTAATTGTCACTGAATAAGGCTACATAAGAAGGAAATGCATAATATAAGTCATGGCACAACACACAAAGTGGATTTGAGTGATATTGATAATGATACTTAAAAACATATAAATTTAATAAGATAATAAATCTCAACATGAAATGTCATTAAATAATATACAAGGGACATAAATATGTTGATAACAAGTAAGACTGAGGAGCCACAAATAATAGGCACAAATTATTAAAAAACAAGGTTAAGGAGCCACAAAAATTGGGCATGAATACTAAAGAAAATAATCCTAAGGAGCCACAAATAAGGCCAAGAGGCCACTCACAATAAAAACAAAACTAGACTATCATGAAAAATTAACATTGATAAATCATAAAACAAGTGAAAACTAGTCTACACTATCCATAAATGTTAGTATCATAGCATAATAACATATCCATGAAGAACTTGTGTAATAATTTAGTAACTAATAAGGAATTTGTATGCAATATTTTTAGCTCATCATGGTAAAGAGATAATAAAAATATATAGCTTGTGATAATGTAACTTGTGGGAGTATATGGCCCTAATATGGCATGGCCCATGGCTATAGGAAAGGTTCAACATATACATGTCCATGCATGATCTATATGTCTTGAATCACACTCATATACCTTGTGAAATTCATGTGTATATGAAATTAATATGTCATCTACTAGAAATGTGATAAATAACATATGCAAATAATGTAATCTAGTAACTTATGTCATGCTCGGGTCATTATTTTTTTTATTTTTTAAATATTTTAATGTATTTGTATTTTACTAATTTTTTTATTTTTAATATATTTAAATTTGATTATTATATACCATTCAATAATTTATCCATGTTGACATTGAAATTAGTATATCCTAACTTATCTTTGAGATAATGTAGGTGCATGGCTATTGATTCTACCATCTATAATTATCCATATTCTTTTGAGACCTTTTTATCTTTGTGGGTATTATTACCATCATGTTGCATCATTTTTAGATTAATTTGAGAAGTAAATATATTGATATGTTTTATTTAGTATGGCCCCTATCTATTTCAACCATACATGTCCCAATTAGAATGTCACTAGATGAGTGGGAAGCATGATCTGTCAGATCACTCTAAGATATCTAAATGTCATAGATTGAAAAAAAACACTAAAAGTATGTGAGATTAATGTATACCAAATTGAGTTTCATATTAATCCATTATCCAAAAATTACAAAAGAGGTACATTATATAGTGAGAGATTAGGCCACCATAAAGATAACAACTCAACTCACAATTAAAAAACCACATTAAGTGTATTTACCCTAATGACCTTAACAACCCTAAGAAATTTGAATAAAAACTATGTATTTAAAATTAGAAGAGGGAAAAATAATACACTACCATCCCATTTAATCTTAACTTAGGTTGGTTATAAGAATTGGGTCCTAATAATGAGGCCTGTTGAGGTACCCAAGCACAATGTAAATCCCATAAAATGGAAATAAGAAGAAAACATGTACGACAAAAATCCTCTCCAAAAAGAGAGAAAAGATGATAATATGGATAAACATTCCCACCATAGTCTAAAACTACTTGTATCCATCCTATATCCTAAAATAGAGTTCACAAAAGTGACTGTGGATCAGAAGGAGATATAGTGAAGAGTGAATCACCTTGGAATAGTGAATGTGTCTACCAAATGTATGATGCATATTCAACCAAGGTGTTATTATTATAAAAGGAAATATTATCCTCATGCAAGGTAGGTTGGAAAAAATCTCTAATAAATGAAGGTGTAGTGGGATCAAAAGCTATATAAATAACATGATGCCTTAAAATTATGGAATAGACTACTCGATGTTTGATGTGTCATAGATCAATATACATGTTTCATGTAATGTCTAAAGAAGACCAGAGGTAGGTTGATTAGGAAATAATTCTTCAATATATTTAAGGTGATAATGAAATGTTGGAGGAGTTTCCCCATCACTACTATCATCATATATGTTAGAATAAGAGTCATCAATATCATATGAGTGCTCAGGATCAAAAATGTCATCAATTTTAAGTGATTTTAAAGAAGAAGAAAGTGAAAGAGAGATAGGAGAAAATCATGAGAAGTTATATAGTTGATTATAATGATAGACCATTCCTACTACCAATATAGTATAAGTATTAATCACTCTAACATATACTAAATCTATAATGAACTCAACTCGCATGCCCAGACCAATGTGAGTGATCTAGTAAACTGATAGGAGATTATTTGAAAGTGAGGGAATACTTAGAATATTATTTAATGTTTTATCACTCACTTTAGAAAACTCTCTCTCTATAAATTTTTTAGAAGTGTCATAACCCATTTGTATATAATACATGTCCCATGGTTCCAAGAAACTAAACTCTATTTGTGAAGAGGCCATGTGATGTGAAGCACCAAAGTTAATGACCCATGTAGGATTCAAAGGTATAATTATAACTGGGGCCTTGGCCTTTGCTTTCCCCTTACCATTATCTTTTTAATTTTACTTACCATGGTCATTTTCCATATAGGATTTATGGGTTGATGAACTATGATTGGTATAATTAGGGACATTGATATTGTGATTCTTTAGCATCTTAGTTAGTTGGTCAAACTACTTCTTCAAACTTTTGATTTCATCATGGTTTCCTAAGTAAACCCACATTTGATCCAATATTTATTAGGATTAACACTATAAGAAGAGGTATCATTATTTTATTTATATATGGGAGGATTTATATCTTTCTCTTGATCCTTTTTGTTTTATTTATTCTCTTTTTTGTTTGAAGTCTTCTCTTTCTTAGTAAAAAATGCATGAGATTTTGAGGATTTCATTGTGCCCATTTGTATCAAATTATCTTTCTCCTAAATCAAGTAGGAAACAAAGGTATCTAAATAATTAATCTTCCATGTGGCTCAAAAAGCCTTTTTGTGGCATGAAAATTAGACACAAATACATGATACTCTAGAATGAGTTTAGAGAGTATCGATAAAACAATTTATTCATCTTTATTGTCAATTATACATTCTTTCAACTATAACCTCAAGATTCTAAACTTGGTGAATAAGTTTATAAGGATGTAATAGTAATTTGGTCTCAAATTGATGAGCTTATTCTCTAGCTCATGGCATCTCATCACATCCTAATTCTTAAAGAGCATTACAGAGTGGTCTACACTTGAGTAGGTGTTTTGGTAGATTTTTTGTGAAAGAGGTCATCAAGAGATATGGAAAGACATAGTTCACAAACTTTATGAAAATAATTTAACCCCTTTATTTTCACTTATGTTGCTAAAGGCTAATTCTCAATGCCCATTATAATTTTATGGTAACCCTTGGATTACAAAACTATTTCCATTTTGGATTTTCATTCATGATAATTAAAAGGTGTGAGCAAACTTATTGGACTTAAATCCATAACATAAAAGGAAAATATGTGGTAGAAGGGAAAGAACAAATGAAAAAAATAAATTTAAGGCACCACACAATACCCTATCAAAATTATCAATAATGACCCCCCCAAATGTTTCAAAACAATCACACTCATATAGACGTTAGGCAAAATCGAGAATGAATCTTGATTAATTTATGCATAAGTATGAAATAACTATAGGGACATCAAGATAAGCTAATAATTCAATTAAAAGTG
Organism: Torreya grandis; assembly: GCA_037957365.1. Lineage (NCBI taxonomy): Eukaryota > Viridiplantae > Streptophyta > Pinopsida > Cupressales > Taxaceae > Torreya > Torreya grandis. The sequence goes on from JARHVA010010130.1 coordinate 177,115, forward strand.
AAAAATATTTGGTTTGAAGGGATTTTTAGTAGACCCAAGATGACCACCAATGCATAAATCATGAAAAAATAAGAACTTTTAAATAAGATGACACTCAAATCTAAATTACTGATAAAAAGTTATGCGCATTTGAAAAAATGAGCTCACATAAAAAATATCCACCCAACATAGATTTTTAAAAAGTTTGGGTTTATCAGAGACACCCAAAAAATTGAAAATATATGGGTTGATAGATAATTGGTTGGGTGATAAATTTAAGCTCCCATTAATATGAATCAAGATTTAATCCCCCCCATGTGACCACACCATATGACCAAGGGGATAAGATAATTTATGATATTTCATGTGAATGGTTTCATTTTTCACATGGTTAAATTTCATGGCCTTCTAGATGTCTCAACATGCAAAAGGTGTGGTCAGAGTCTATAGGGGTTATTCACACTAACATTAGGTCTTGCTAGGTGTGATAGTGGATGTCACAAGTTTCAAGGAGTATATTGATAAGGTCATCAAGGTCTACATGTTTTGTGATCATGTTATTAAAATTCCATAGGGTCTATAAACAAGACCATTGGATTAGTAGGGCATGAAAGTAGAGGCATCATGGTTTGAGAGGTCTATGAGCATGGTCTTTAGAGTTCACAAGGTCTATAAACATGGTCATTGGGTTATATTAGACATGTAGATAGAGAGGTGAATGTCTGTCGAGGATGAAATTTCCATGCCAGCCTATTTTCCCACTACCAAAATTTTTACCAAGACAAGAAAATTCCAAACCATCCTACAAGGGTTTGAAACTCCACTAAAAATGGAAAACCTAAAAATACGTATATTTGGTACAACTTCTCCAAAAACTAGAAAATACCCATTTGAGAACTTGAAATACCTTGAAATTATATCTTAATTTGAGAATCCCATTATACATATATGCATGAAACTAATAAAAATTCCTAAAACCCTAAATTATTTACTATCACAAATATAGATTGTGTTTACAATTGATTTTAGGATTTTGATTCCTTCTAAATCTACTGGTACTGTCTATTTTGTGATTGAAGATTTTAGTTGTATAGTTTTCATAGATTTTCTTGAAATCCCACCAAACCTATGAAACTGTCAAAAATCAAGAAAATAACAAGAATGCATGTAAGAAAGATCTCATTGAGGATTTTAAAAATGTAAAATTGCTCATTAGATCAAATATTTGATACCATGTCATATCACTCCAATATATCTAAAAGTTATAGATTGCACAAAAACCTTATGATTAGGTGAGAGAAATGAAGCAAAGTGAGTTTCATATAGTGATAGATTAGGTTACCAAAAATGTAACAACTCAACTCATAATTAGAAAAACACATTAAGTGTATTCCCCTAATGACCTTAACAACCCAAAGCAAGTTGTCTAGCAACAATATAGGTAAAATTAGAAGTGGGTAAAAGCCTACACTAACATGACCTAGATGTATGTATTAACAAACTTTGGTCCATAAAAAGTGGGTAGAATAATATATCCAAGGGAATCTTCAAAATATGTGTTATGTTTTAATTCATTAATGTTATGTCCAAATTATTATAGAGCTATAATATTGCACATGTTCTCCCATTATATCCATTAATTAGTATGTGTGCTCAATAGTTACCATCAATCTAAACTACAATAGTCAAGGCATCCTATCATGGACATTGATGAGTTCCACTCATTATAGTTGTAAATGTTATCATTTCAGAATCCAATGTGTTTTATTCTTGAATATCATATATTACTTGAATAATTCATTTATTATTATATCTTTGAATATTATTTTGTAATATTTCATAGTGATCTATGTCATGTCCCCTAATTCTATGACAATCAAAATATGATTTTCCTTTTTAATGTTTCAAATGCCCTATCGCTTGGTTCCTAATAGTTGATAGTACCATTAAGTTTTTGTAAAATAGTAATTATAGTGTAGTATTTGGTGTATCTTTGAGAGTTGTCTAATTTCAATGGTGAAGGTGATTGTGTATTCAAGAGATCCACATTATTTACAAAATCATTCCCATAAAATTTAGTATAAGATGAAATATACCACTACTCTTGATCCTGAGTCCTACTTGATTTTTTAAAATTTGACTTAACATTGTTTGTCTTGTAGAAGAATCATGGCATGAAATGATAAGTATTTCTAATAATTTGACATTACTACTTTTCATTATCATTATTAGATCACTTTTTATTAAGAATTTTAGAATTATCAAAGATATCTACATATGAATTTTCTTGATATTCTTTAATTCTAATATGTGTAAATGTGCTATGAGATAAGTACTCATCTGGACCAATATGATTAGAATATATCTTGAAAAAATGATCATCTATCATATCATTATTATCATCACCTCTATAATACCAATGTATGACTATGTAATTAGTGTCTTCTAAATTTACCAAGAGAGGGAAATCTAAAATTTACTATTCATTCTCTATAGTAACTGTCAATGTTATCTTTTTATTTTTCATTGATATGTATAACTAGTTCATTTTAATTTTCTCTAATTAATTCACAAACAACATATGTATACCATTGATCCCATGGGATCAGTTGAACTAGTTGTATTATGGAGTAACCCCCAAAATGTGCTTGATTATGATTAGTATCTTGTGCCATTTTACAATATCTAAAGGGATTTTATTCTAAAAGAAACAAATATGAATAGTCATCATGTATGAAATTAAAATAGTTGAGTAATGTGGATGGTAATAATTCCATGGCATGTATCTAAGTTCACTCCAAAAATAGATTACAATGTAAAGGATTGGACATAACCTAAAATAATATTAGTATCACCTTGGATTGTAATATTATATCTAATGATATTATCCCAAGTATTTATCTTGGGGAATTATCATATATTCTTATGGTTTGATCCAAATTTTGAATGACATCCATATTTATGGCAATTTTTTGTAATAAGTTAGCACTGCATATATTCAAACCTAAACCATCATGTATCAATAATTATTTGAATCCCTTGGTTTGAAATTCAACTTGGATGAATAATGGGAGATTTTGATCTATAATGTGATTATGATGAAATTATTTTTTATCAAAGGCAATAAATGTATCTACATCTTTCAATGTATTCATGAGAGAATAAAAATATGTTTGTTCCATAGTGCTAGGAATATTTGTGTCATGTAGTGCTTCATATAATATGTCCTTGTATATAGTTGATTATTTTAGTAACCCAAGGATAAATATCTTAACATGGGTATTATTTAGTTCATAAATTATATCATATCATTTTGGTTGATTATCTTTCCTCATGGGAGGTGGAGAGGATTGATGAGTAAATAATTGACTGCCTTTCTTTTGTGGCATCTTATCTCATCTAGTATTGAGAACATGGACCATAGATCCTGATATAATCCATGGGAAAATGGTGGAGGTGGGATGGTATCTTTACAACATTGAGATCTAGGAGGAGGAACAAAAGGATTCATACATGCCCTTTGATGCCTTATAGTGACAAGTAACAACTTGGATTGGATTTTTAACAATATGAATTAAGGGAGATAAAATATTGTTCATTATGAATTTGATCCTTATTAGTAAATTTAGATTGAATCCAATTTATACATAGAAAGGTAAAACAATATGAAATGATTAAAATAATTATTTGAGTTAACCACTATAATAATTTTTCATTTATCAAAGCCATACGTAATCTTTTGTGTGAGGGGAATCATAAACTAGGTCAAAAAATAAAATCCCAAGGTAAGGATCTAAAAACCATATAAAGAAGAATGAAACCATAAGGGTGACCTAGAGTTTGGCATTATTCAATATATTTTATAGCTCACCAATATGTTTAACCTATTTTTCTATTAATTTGAACCACAATAGGATAAAATTTTAGAATTAATTGAAATTAAAATATACAAAAATCAATCATAAATCTAAATGTAACTAATTGAGATATTTCTAACAATGCAGTTTACTATTGAAAAAAATTATTAAGGATATCACAATACCTAGATTTACTATATGACTAATTTAATATTACTATATTTTGATAGTGTAAATAGATTGTACATAGACATTTAATTCTTCTAGATCTAAAATGATGTCTCCATGCATGTAGGGTTGGTACTATTAGGCCTAGATAGAAATGTTGATGGTAGTGACTGGGGATAACATTACTATCATGGGTACATCTATCTCTCTACGACCATAAAATGTGGTGAGCCTATATAATATATCTTTGTATGTGTGATTTGTGACACTCGACTAAATTTTCAACTCTATAAATCAACTTCCTTCTCCTTGAAACACTAGGTCCATTTATGAAGGATGAGAACTTGTAATAAGTGAGAAAGTATAATTGGGCTAAGCTGACCCTAATCACCCCCTTTAATGATTGATCATTTCCTACATATTCAATACTATGATGAGGAAATTAAATCCACATGTAGTTTTTTTACCTTGATGTGAATGTCCAATTATTATTTTTCACTATATGAATGATCCTAGAAATTTGGATTTGATATTGATAACATTGGCACTTGAAATGGCTTGGTGTGTTCCACACTTGGCTAATGAATGATCCTAGTGCTTAATTTATAATTTTAGAAGAATAGGTAAAATTTTATTGATGTGAAATAGTATGCTTGTTAGGTTCTTAAGAATTCTAGATGGTTAACAATCTTGACCTTGTTTTATATTTATATGCACTTAATTGGGTAATTTATCATGCCACTGAAATGTTACTTGAATGGACTAACCTATGGGAAGGGTCTGATTTGAAAATATCCATTCTTATGTGAAGGATGATAATGTCAACCTCAAGAAAATAATGTTGTTACTATTTAAGTCTAATGTTTCTGATTGGGAGATAAAAATACAAGTGTGGTATTCTAGAAATGTTTGATTAAGATATTGAATTAATTTAGCAAAGATTGAGAGTTTCCTATAGGTGTCTAATAATTTTAGAATGGATTGAGTTCATAAATATCATATAGGTGTGTAATAATGGGAATTTAAAAATGTTTGGAAGCACAAAATTCATGTAAGATAAGTTTAGGTAAATATTTATATTTTCAATTCTAAAAGACTAGATTTAATTTTTTATAGTAACTTCTCTTGTTGTAGCCTTTCTTGATACAACTCTTCTAGATGTAACCTTCCTTTTTCCAATTACATTTTGTAACTTTAATTTTAATGATTTTCTCCTTTTTAAATTTTCCCTTCTCTAACATTTCCTTTTCATTCTTTTTTTCTTGTTCCTTTTGTAATCTTTCCTCTTGTTCTTTTTGTACTTTTTCATTAGAATAATGAATCATAGTTTGAGTAGGTGTGTTAAAATATGGTGGTGGTTTAGTAGATGTATCTAACTTAGGACCACTATTGTTAATAATAATTCATATTTTTGTCTTCAAAGCCCAAAAATTATTATTATGATGCCCATGCATTCTATGAAAATCACAATAATATTTTTTGTTTCCTTAGAAGATGCACAGGATATAATGTAATAGACTTGTTTCAAATTATATCCCTTAAATTTTCACTTGGTATATTATTGAACTTATGGAAAAAATTAAACCATTAGTTGTATATGTATGTTATTTTTTAACTCATACTTGAGATGAAATATTTTGAGGCACAAAGCTTTGAAATGGGGAGGCACATATGAAATTGATAATAACATCTTCAAGATTATTCATATATGCAATCTTATCCTCAAGTGATTGAATCTTTAGACACGTTTATTGTTGGATATCATCTATGTAATTTCTCATTGTAACCATATAGTTTATAATTTATTCATAAGCATACCCATTATGAGCTTATGATTGAATATGCATACAATAACCCTCAAGAGGATGTGTGGGAGGTAGAGGGGGTTTATGAGGGACATATTGAATACCTATACTTTGTAACTTAGGATGAGTCACCTTACCTCTTGGTATAGTGATAGAATGGACCACTATAATAGAGGTATGGTAGCTATCAAAATCTTAAGGCAAAACCAAAGAAGACACATATGAATGTAGTTGGGACTCTACATTCATAGATGTATTAATAACTAGATTTAAGAATTGATCATAATTAAATTCAATCCCAATTTTATTGTAAATGAATATTACCCATTTTCTTATAGGATTATGAAATATATTACATATTCTAGGCCAAGAACATGTAATTATATCAATCGTTAATTTTATTTAAAAATATACACTATGAATATCCATTATAGCCACCATAAAATTTATAGAATAAATATTGACCACCCAAATAAATACATGAGGAATGTTTTAAATATAAAATATGTTTGTGATAAAAATTAGTGGATAAATGAAACCTATAAACTAATTTATAAATAGATACACCATTTATCCCCTATGTGTAATTTAATAAAAAATATAAAAAATCCATGTAGTATTTTAGAAAAAAGGGTTTTGTATCCACTCAATATTACTATCAAAAAATAGGAAAAGTTTTAAAATATATCCATTTTGATCCAAATATCAGCCAATCAAGGAATAATAGAGTAAGACTTAATAGCAAAACAAACATGAAACACTAGGGGAAAATAGAGAAATAATCAAATTTACACCTATGAAGATGGAAACAATTAGGAATAAAGTTTGAAGATCAAACCTTAATGCATAAATCTAAAAACCCTAAAAATAAGTATGAAACCCTAAGGGAAAACTAGGGTTTATAAATGTTCAATAAACATAAGGGTTAACTGATATGTTTTACCCTAATTTGTATTTTTTAACCCTAACTAAGATAGAAACTTGAAAGTAATACAAATTATAAATTATGACAATTAAGCATGAATATAAATGTAAAATATTGAAACTAATTTGACAAGTGACATGTGCTAAATATATAAAGTACTAAAGAGATTAATATATTTATATTTTCTTATTCATTAACTAACTATGATTGACTTGTGATAATGAGAAGGGGATAAAAATAGGCCTAAGAGTTGCTCAGATATGAAACTAATTATTTGTACATGTAGGGTCACTAATGTCAACCTAGGGTGAAAATATCTATGTTCATAACTAAGGTAGACATTACTATCCTTATTTAAATTTGCTCTCTATGACTATTTAATCAACAATTTTCTATTTTGATACCTCTCTATGAATGATTTTGATGCCTGACTATTTACATAACTCTATAAATCAGTCTCTTTATCCTTGATACCCTACATTTGATTTTGAAGGGTATAAAACTATAAAAAATTGGGAAGTGTAATGGTTTGAGTTGAACCCAATCCTCCCATTTATGATTGACCATTTCGTATGTATCCAATACTTGGAAGATAGAATTCAATCCACACATAGTTCTTACCCTTAATGTGAATGCACAATTTTTATCCTTTTCTATAAGAGTTCACTTAGAATATAATTTTTTATACTTGAAAATATTTTATCTTTATTTAGTTTGGTGTGCTCCAAATTTGGTTGATGACTACTCCTAGTGAGTGATTTTCAATTTGGAAATAATAGGGTAAATTTATCTAATGTGTATTAATGTATATATGCTTGATATATAATACCAAAATGAGTAAAAATTATGGGTTTTATTTGTATATATATGAGGCCATTTGGATAATTTATCATTTCACCGAAACATTAAGAGAATGGGTTGACCCTTATTAATGATTTAATTTTAGAAAAAAATTAGTACTAGGTGAGGGTTAGTAATGTCACCCTCAAGTCAATTTAATTAATTAAATAATATGAGCCTAATGTTAGTGTCAAAGAGACATAAATGAAAATATAATGATGTGGAGATGTTTGAGTAAGACATTTAGGTGGGTTGACACATACTGAGAGGTTCATATAGCTGATTGATAGCAAAATGGGAGGTTTAGACTCATAAAAATTAGTTGGATGTGAGAGGATGGAGAATAAGAGGCACATACATGCACATGAGTCATATATGGTGAAGGTAGGTGAAAATTAACATTGTCAAGTGTATAATACCAAATTTTAGTATCTACATATACATAGATGATTAATAACTTGATATTTTTTTTGAAAATCCAAATGTATACATTTATAAAACATGAGATGTTCATATAGACCTTGATGCTCATAATAAGGGTGATTATTCTAAAGGGTGGTTTATTAATACTAAAATTAAACACACTCTCCCATTATATATTCAAGAAAAAATATTTAAATAAATTAAACAAGTGTAAATAGACAATAATTTAGGAATAAACACATGAAACATAAAATGCTTACAAATGTTGGTAATTAGCATGGATTACATTGGGAAGTCATGTTAGCCTATAAGAGGATTTGATGATACACCTTACTAGGTATTTGGATCCATATCATTGGGTTTCATTGTGGCACCTAAGATAGTTTATACCTTATTTAAAATTATGCCTAATCATATACATTAGTCTGCTTTTGGGTCAACCTTAGATACATGCTATGGAAGCAATACCATGTGTAATACACATGTGCATTAAATTCATGAATAAATAAAATTTAAATACATATATTGTATAAATTGATATTTTTGTTTGTTGTACCTTAGCACAACCCACTACTTATTTTGTCAAATTAGCTCACCAAAAGAATAATTTTTCATAGCTATCTAAGTAACCTTATAAGTTATTGCCATGGTTACTTGAGTACAAAATTATATCTATCCCTCCAAAAAAGGAGGTTTATATGACTAATCCACTATCTAATGGGAATGATAATAACCTATATTATGATTATTATAGATGCGGTGGACATTCTATGAATCAATGAATTTTACTATGATATAAAATTTAGGATGTCATTGATTATTAGTATTGATATTTATGATACAGTCATGCATGATTGTATGTAATTATACAATAAATTAAAGAATTTTAAGTATCCATATAAGATATGGATCAAATACTATAGATGTTTTAGTCTAAAAAATTACACAAGGATATATTTAGTATGATAGTGATGATGGATATTATATAGCATATGATTACTTCACAAATTTCAACAAAAATACATTGGATACATATTATGAATTTTATATATATAAAAAGACATTTTTACCACTTGACATAGGACCTACACATGGTTTTTTTTTAGTTAACCAACACATAGTTCATTGTCCATAACTTCTTGATGGTTACTTGATTTCTTTTTCCTTCTCCTCTTATATGTTTGGCATACATGTGTTCATATGAGCATGCATTGATTTTTATTCTAGTCTTGGAGTTTTTTCACTTGGTCCTTAAATTTTACTTTATTATCACGATATACACATTAATAATTTCTCCTATGATATACATCCTTCTTAGCAATATCATTATAAGTGTACATCCTTGGTATCATGTTACTTATTTAGTCTTACATATTGAATACTTGTAGATGTTATGGATTTAATTGAGCTTACACAATCACATAAATTAATGAGAATATAAATTGAGTCCTCATCATCCCTCACCATCTCCCTCATACTCTTTTTGAGTTACGATGTTCTGATTCATGTTTATAGTGGGCACACATTTTCTACCTTCACTTGCTTCACATTGCCATGATATCATATTTAGTGCACATTATGCCTTAGCATATGTTATAAATTATTTATATCCTTACCATTATTATATTTTTGAATAATTTATATTTTTCCTTGATTGACGATATCGTTTTATGTCAAAAATTCAAATATCTCAAATATTTCATGAACATAAAAATAATCTAAAAACAAAAAATCAAGAGCGAAGATGACATGTTTGTTAGTTTACATTATTAATCAATGTTATTTATGACATGTTTGTTATATTAAATATAATTTTCCATACATGTATTTCAAAATATATACAAGTGTGATTCAATAAATATAGGTTTTACACATGATACATGGATACATAGATGCAAGGAATTCTTATACCCGAGGGCCATGAAAATGATGGGGACATATCATTCATAGTTTAAATGATTATAAGTTATATCTCTCTATGAAATATATAATTATAATTATGAGATAAATTAATTTCTTAGACATGTCTTTCTCTAGATTATATCCTTAACGTTATATTTCTTGGATATGTTACTTTGTTATGTTGTGACATTGACATAGATTGAGAGTGTAGACTAGTTGAATTGTTCCATGATTCATTGTTGCTACTTCATTTCATAGGCTAATAATTGATTATGCTTTGATTGAAATTTGGCCATATTTCAAAGCTTGATTGAGTATATCATTTTATGCCTCTTTATTTGCATCCTTTGGCCTTATGTGACATTTAATTATCATTATGTATGACCCTTAGCTTTGTGTGACATTGAGTGCTATTATGTGTTATTTTATTGTGTGCATCATGTACATGACACTTGTATGACTTTCACATTTCATATATGTTTTCATGTTCTATTCATTTCGATGATGACATATTATCCACATGTTAGCATATGTTTCTATATGATTGAATATTTTTTCATAACATGATATTGTCAATTATTTTATTTTGAGATGATTAATTCACAACCTACATCCATCACCTAAAAGTGGGGCAATATTTTTGGTATTTTAATAGAGATTAAAACTTCCATGAACATTAATTTTATATTTTGGGACATATTATGAGATTAAAAAAAGCTGGTTATTAGTTTGGTTTAGATTTTATAGATTACATGATTTAGAGAGTTTAAATTGGTTCATATTATCAATTTGGTTTAGAATATGGGATAGATAATTACAAATTTAAACAAATTTTTGGGAACATTCCATGCATAATCACACATTTATAGGAATAGAGGTTATAGGTTTACATATACTTACATATTGAGACAAATCTTGGGGGCATATGCACACATTTTATAGGATCACGAGTTACAAGTTTCAAGACTTGAGAAAATATGAGATATAAATGCACACCATTCTATATCATGTTATCAATGATTAGATCATATTATGGGGCATGTATATTTTTCATACACATACACACTTAAATTTTTACATTATGGCATCAATGGTACTTAGTAAGGAAAAATTTAAATTTATAAGTCTATTTACAATTATTGATTTATAAATTTGAGTAATGTGGTTGAGGTTAAACAACACTCAATGGATGAGTAATTACTATGAGATTATAATATTTTATTCCCCCATTTCATATTGAGGTTAAATATTAGTTACATGAGTAGTATGGTTGAGGTTCAACATCACTCAATGGCCTAGAAACTACTCCCTTTTCAAAAGGGTCAGGGCATTTATCTTCCTAACCCATGGCCTTGCCTTATTACAATTTTTTTTGCATGATCACCACATATATTATCAAATTATTCAATAGGAACCACAATTATCCAATACTTCAAAAAGGAAGCATCATCTCCAAAAACATCACAAAGGGAAATAGAGTTCACCCACTTATAGGTGTACTCCTTCCTATATATTCAAGTTTCAAAGTTTAAAGTTTCATTTAAAATTTAATTTTCACATATGGACATTAATTAATGCATGTTCATTTCATTTTTACTTGGACCAAGCTACACATTTGGATTATCCTCACAAAGACAAAGTGAGTTGTGCACACTCAGATATATATCTTTATCCTTTTACTCAACATTGTAATTAATTTCAATAATAGAGTAAGGGGGGAATTTATAGACATTAAAATATAGTATTAGACACTTGGTAATGTAATTTTTTGACTTACATTAACCTTACATGAACTATGCATACATATATGGCTCTTATATGCCTTTCTCTCACATTCATATGATTTCCATTTGTCTGACCTTCCTAATTTTATATCAATCACCTACAATAGTTCCATAGTTTGTGTTTAACATATTCATTATCATACTTAGATTATCTCTAGATCATTATATTGGTATTCTTGTCTTTCAAAAAATTCCTTTAGACTCAGATGATTGTTTAAATCTATGGGTATCTAAATCTAGTCCCCACACCAAGCAACACTAAATTTTTTAATTTAAATTATCTTCATGATTTGGCCCATATTTTTTTCATGTTAGCAGTATTATAAGTTACACAAAGAGTCTCATAAAAATAAAAAATAGGTCTAATCCTATTCCTTATCTAGTAAGCATCTATCACTCACATGAAATATGTTCTACATTTAAAGCGACTAACTTATTATTTTTAATTCAGAAATTAGTCACAAGTGTAAGGTCATAGCCTAAGTCTCAAGCACTAGATCTAAGACAAAGTTTAAATTTTACAAATTACAAAATCTAGATCATAGGTTTCATTCACTAAAGGAACACAATTACACATACACCTAATAAGGAGAACTACAAATAGTTTGACTTCCCTTTTCATGGTATCAAATACATGGGTAGCACCTAACCAATCCTTAGGGATTGGTTGGGGTTAGCTAAACCAATCATTCTTCCCTTTTGCATGTTTAAACTATTTATGCAAGATTTATGCAAACCATAGTCATAACGAGGTAACCTCTAATGTTTTGGGATCTCAATGGAGAAAAAATCCATTCCAAGGCATGAGTTCTAGGTATGCAAACTTTGACAACCTATTGATGAAATAGTTATTAAATTATATAGGTTGTTAATAAGGTTTTTAGACAGAGGTGTGGTTTCCTAATAGAGTGAATCCTTAGGTGATTTGGATGGGTAGATGGATTTTATTCTAGAGTGGGTAAATATCAATAATAAAACACAAAAGAAGGGTAAGGTAGGGTAGAAAAGGAATCCTTATGAGTCTTAGGAATTAATTCCTTGGTTGGTTTATGGATAGACATGTGTCTTCTTAAAACAAATGCCTACTCCTAACAACAATTTCACACTAGTATCTAGACATGGTTAAAGAGCCTAAGGGAATGGGGATGTAGGAAGTCCAATGGCCTTAGATAAAGGTTGTTCTTGTTAGGGCAATTATTACACACCCTTAAATCAAGAGATTATGACTTGGGCTAATGGACTATCTAAGGCATCTATAACACACACAAAAAACTACACCAAGAAAACATAAGTGCACATCTATAAATATGTCTCAATATAACTTAACTATTTTAATCAAATCATTTACCAATCTTAAATAGATACTATAATCTAAGACTAGAACATTAATAAAAATAGTCAAGATATATTCATAGCATTAATACATTGAATATTTATTGAAGCAAATAACCAGATAAAATAGATACTAACAACATAACATTCGAAAGACAATACTTAGACACTTCGCTTGATGACCAAAATGGCTCTTTCTCTATATTCCAAAATTCTCTAACCAAAAATAAAGTTGGTGGTATAATTGTATATGTAGACCTTGAGGAGGGGCCACTTCATCATCCAAGTCTATGTATGATTGTTACATGTGGTAGTTAAACATGTAGTTTAAATTGTTATCAAAACTGTTTAAGCTAAAAAGCTATAAATAGATAAATTGCCTTTACAAAATAAATATGCAATGTGTGCATAAGAAAATACAAAATCAATTTTACAGTGATTTTTATATTTTATAAGGAATATAAATATAAGTGCCACCAATAGTAGCACATGCATACATCTAAGGTTGCATTGGCTAGAGTGTTGCATGGGCTTTAGTCAAAGTTAAAGTAGGAGTAAAAACTAAAGACATAGTTCCACTGCTAGAAGCTTGATTCTTCTTCACCTCATTCTCCTTATATACTTTATGTACCACCTCATGCTATTGATGAATGATGTCCAAGTTAAGAAGTGAAGGTCAATGAAGTTTCTTAGTAAGCCTAAGGAGTCATGTATGTTCATCCTTAGTAAGTTAGAACTTACTTTTGAACATCTCCACTTTGGTCACCTTCTTTCTCACTTTGCTTAACTCTGCTTCTATACTTTCCATTGCCAAGCCTTGTATGCTTTGATTGAATTCATTAGTGGCATCCTAGATGATTTTTCCAAAATTGATTCTACTTATCAATTTACCTATAGAATCCCTTATTTTAGATAGTTTTAATTTGTTCAAAATTTGGAGTTGGGCCTCATGCACTTGGTAATTTGGTATTAAGGCTACAACAACCTTTAAACACTCCTTGAATTCCTCATGTCTAATGACCACCAAGTTTAGGGGATTGGATGATTCAAATTTAGTCATTAGTTCAAGATGGTTTTACAGTGAGTTGCCTATGTAGGCAACTAGCATCTTAAGCATGGTACTATCTTGAGTTAGAGAACCATAGAGTTGATTTTCTTGGATTATGTGAGGTGCCATATTATAATTAATGAATTCTATGGCCTATATAAAATTGTATCACTTAGAAGCAACCTCACTTACCTCATTTTTGATGCTTGTAGGAATGTGCACTATATTGGATTATTCTTTAAGTTACTCAATTTATGCCCATAATTCCTGCACTTCCTCCTCTAGCTCTTGGAGAGCCAACTCTATAACTTCATATATGGATACCACCACATCTTTGTGTGCTTGAGACAATTCTAAAATATTTTATTCATATATTGATTCTCTTAGTTGCATATTATACCTCTTAGTGAGAGAGAACACCAGGTATTATTCTTCAAGGATGATACTCACCCCCTAGTCATCTTCAAATTTCCTCTTCTCAACTCTTTGGATTTAGATAATTGAGCGGTAAAATATAGTGGAAATAGAGGGGAGATTAGTGACCTTATAATCTAGCATTTATGTCCTCAAATCAATAGTCTAAGGGGGAATGTTGAGGGGTGACTCAATAGTTGCAATAACAATTTCTTGCTTAGCCTCTTCTTCTTCCCTCTTTTGTTTTTTACTAGCCTTGGTCAATACATTAGGCAAATAAAGCCATATTATTTTTGACTAGTCCACTCCTCCAACTTTAGGAAGTGGATGGACTACAAAAATGTGAGGTTTTACCTTCCTCCCCCTACTTATGTTAGTTATTGTAGTTTCTTTGATAGAATTAGAAGTGGAGAGTGGAAGGGAGAGTTGTGTAGATTGGACATGTAGTTGGGGAGTGTCCAAATCAATATGCACCTTCTTAGATGCATTCCTTTTTTTTTTGAAGTCACACAGTAGAAGTACCAACAAGAATAAAGGGAATGGCCATAGGAAATGGTGTAGTGGTGATAGTGGAGGGATCAATGGTGGTTGTAGAAATGGAAAGAATGGAGGTACAAATAGAAAGAAGCAAGGGGGTAGATGTAATATAAGGTGTGGGTATTCCATAGAAGAATAAAATGTTGAATCAATAATGGAAATTAAAGCCGAAGGAAAGTTAACAAAGGCCTGAGTACCTTCAAGTTGTATCTCAATAAGGTCCCCTTGAAGGCTTAGAGATTTGGCCTCCTCTAATTTAGCCTCCTCATCTAAATCATCTACCAAGTCATTGATGATGAATTCATCTCTTCTTGAGGCCTGAGTACCTTCAAGTTATATCTCAATAAGGTCCCCTTGAAGGCTTAGAGATTTTGCCTCCTCTAATTTAGCCTCCTCATCTAAATCATCTACCAAGTCATTGATGATGAATTCATCTCTTCTTGATTGTTGCAACCTTATAAGTGGAATGGGCAAGCCTTGATATTTTTGCATTATGGGGCTGCTTGTAAGATTTCTTAGCTTCCTAGTGTAAACTAAGGGGGTATTTCCATTAATTTAAGATTCATGGGAGGAAGATGCTATTACTTATGTAGTATTTACCCCAAAATTTTAAATAATAGACATGCTAGGGGTATCCACATGGAATTTAATGGTACTAGTGATAGGCATATCTTCCTCATTTGAGTCCAAGCTAATAAGATCACCTCTTTCTCCTCTTATTGTACTTGACTCAGGAATCCTAAGTTCCCTCTTGACTATTTTTAATTTCAACTTCAATGGAAGTCCTTGATATGAGGAAGCTTCTTGTTCCCCAAACTACCCTCTTCAAAAGTTTGAATGTTGTCAGCCCTTGAAGAGAGCTATTCAATTGTCCAATTCTCTAATAAAGATATTAGGCTCTATTTGGATCATCTTTAGATGATCTTCTTATAGCCCAAAAATTTGTGCTCTCTCTAGGAATTCTTCATCTAATGTAACATTCAAAAAAAGGAAGTCATAAAAGTAAGGTTGATGGTAGTAATGGATGTTGAATCTGTGAATGTACTATTGGATATGCCCATGGGGGTCCCAATCTCTCTATGGAATTATAGGGAAGATGTATTAATTCTACTTTGTCACAACATCACCAAGATTTTTTTCTCATGGAATATGTCATTATGCCTATTATTATAAGGCTCCCAAAAAATAAGGCTTTCTTTTGCCTAGTTAAATCTTCCTCAATGCCATTCCATAATTGGAAAGTAATTTCCTATTTTTCTAGCTTATCTAATATGTACTTGGGGAGACATAAGGGGCTCTACCTTATTCACCTATATCATAATGACTATAAAGTCTAGATATAAGAAGTAATCTCCCTTGCCACTCAAATTCTTCAAAATATTCTCCCCAATATGAGGCATGGGTGAGCCATGGATGGCTTTCCACACCTATGAATAGACATCTTAGCATATTTTGACAATGTGATTTTGATAATCATAGATATTCATGAATTGAAAATGGTCACAAATTCTATTCTTTATGTAATCTATATCCAGAGCCCATAGATTGCCTAATTATTTATAACATGTCCCCATAACTACGTCAACTAAATATGACATCATAAAAAAGTCTCATGTAGGAGTGGGGAGTTTATCCTTGTTTAGAATCTACTCCCATAATCTTAAGCTAATTACCTACCCCAAGGCATACAAAGCATCATGTGATAACATCATATATAGTAAAGGCACCCAATACTAATTTATAAAATGGATATTGGGCATCCCATATAACTTGTTGAGTAGAGTCCTACCTATTCAAACTCCAAACTTGAATTTATCTATTGAAATGGCTCCCTTCAACTTCATTCTTTGCTAGGTGATAGGCTAGCCCAGGAGAAACCATGAAGCAAGCACCTTTGAAATTGAGGTTTTAGTTTTGAATTACACCCAAGTGTGTTTGTCATAGTATGCATCTGGGATGCTAAGAGATAGATATCTTTGAAAACCAATTTCAGAGATGCATGTGACTATTGTATCTCCATGAAAATGCAACAAGTAGGCATCCTATGATATCTTACCAGCAAAAAATAAATCCCTAAGAAGGTCAATACATGGCATGACTTCTAACTTTGCCATGATGAAGTGTAATCTTTGTCTCTTGTAGGCTAACAATTCCTGAACAAATAATCTTTTTGATAGTAATATCTTATCATCTAAGGAAAACATATCAATTGAATCAATTTCATCCCAAAGTTGTGAATAGTTATGATACATATCTTCAAATACCCCTACATTGAAGATGGTGTCTTTGAATTATATAGAGTCTTTGATTGAAAATGTAGGTGGGGGATTAGTTCCTCAAGATGAACTTGATGAGGAAGCCATAAATATGTGCTCATGTATGTATCTTGCTCAACATGTTACATGTTGTGTATATCTATATATTAATGTGATCGACTCAGCTCTAGATTGATTATTGTTTGTTGTATACTCTTTAAAGTAGAAACTAGGGCTCTCATTCACTTTTTAGGGACAAGGATACTTTGATCATAATATAGATTGAATGCAAATGATGTCTTCAATGGCCGTGTCTTATCTATATAAGATCCTACATTGAATACCAATTTGTGTGATATTAAATATGCAACATTCACTTTTCAAATTTGTTAGCTTGGGTTGGTGGGGTCTCTTAGCATTTACAAAATAGGAAATATTTTATCTTTATTAATTATGGAATTTAATATCAATAATGTTCTTCAAAATAAAACACTAAAAAGTATAACATCTAAAAATTCTTCTAGGTCAATGTTCACAAATAATTCCTTTAGGGTAATTATTTTAGATAAAATGTCCTTGACTATCGTTCTAAATGACCTTGAGCAAAACACTCGAAGTAATTCTTTCATAGGGCTATTTCCTGTTTAAATGGTGATTCCATACATTTTTAAGGGTCCAATTCATAGGTAATTTTGTCCTTGAAAAAAGTCTTAAAGGGTCTACTTCATAAATGCCAAAGGGTACTTTAAAAATTCTTGAAGGGTAGTTTGGAGGGTTGAAGGGCACCTTTGATTTCTGAAGGGTTACTTTTGTATGTCTAAGGATCACTTCAAAGGTTTAGAATGGTAGGTTTGACAACACCCAAAGGTTATGTGGCTTTAATTCAAATGGTAGGTTCAGGAAGTCCAAAAGGCATGTGCCCTTTGCAGGAATTCTTATAGGGATTTTTCATCGAATGAAATGCCCAAAATACAAGTCTGAAGGAAATGGCTATATGGAAAAAGGTCCTGAGATATAAGTCTTGAAGGGTAGGTTCAAAAATGGCATATGGATGTTTCATAAATGCCAAAAGGTCCTTTTTAAAATATTCAAAGGGTACATGGCCACTTAGAAAAAGGCTCACATCTTAGGATAAAAATCTAGTAGGGTAGGTTTAACCAATTCCAAAGGGTAGGCGCCCTTTGGAGGAGTTATTTTAGTTATTATACATTAAAACAAAAGTTCTAAAATAATAAGTCCAAAGGAGATGGATTAGGTCAAATGATCCTTATAAAAATTCCCAAAGGATTTACTTAGGGGTATTTATTTTAGACAATATGTCCAAAAGAATTGGCAAAGGCATGGAACCAAAGATCTAAAGAAAATGTCGAAGGGTAGGATGAAAAAAATTGAAGAGTATGTGCCCTAAAGAAATGGTCAAGAAGGGGTGAATGGTTATATTCAAAAAAGGATAAAGGGATAGTTGAAGGGGTCCTGAAGGGTAGGTGGAACGAAGCTCAAGGGTCTAATTTAGGGCATAATTTGCCTGAAGGGTCTACTTTTCAAAGGCCAAAGGGCACTTTAAAAATTCTTGAAGGGTAATTATATACACTTAAGGGTCATTCCAAGAGTTTCAAAGGATAAGGTAGAGAGGGTTAAAGGGATAATCCATGAGGATTTTGTTTCAAGGAAAATGCATGCAGTCCAAAATCCCTTAAGGCTGAAGGTCCATAAGCTGAATTTTATTAGAAGAATTATTTTAGATAAAGAGCCCATGATAATTTCTCTGATAAGATAAGGATTTTTTAAATAATAAGATCAAAATAATTAGGACCAAAAAATTCCCAAAATAATACATCTAAAGGATAATTTTGCACAAACATTGAAAGATGAGCTCAAAGAATTCATCTATAACACATAATTTAGCCTCATAAATACAATTAACACAATGCCAATATCACCTATCATAAAAGTAAAATTCTTAGATTTCCAAACTTTTCATAAAACATATGAAAAGGGTTCCTCACTAAGATCATATTTTAAAAATGTGGTTCCCCATTTCCTTATGAAAAAAGGGGGGTGTTGGGTACAACAAATGGCAACTTATAAGGGGAATATCCCTATATATTCAAGAACCTAGAACTCTAGTTTGCAATCCAAAATCATTCATGAAATATTCCACATAAAAAAAATACGTAAATCAAAAACATGAAAGAGAATCCTAAGTTAATTCATACAACATACTTTCCTTCAAATTTATTGGATCATTGTGTGTTGAGTGCATAATTAATTTACCCCTTGCTGTGATGAGTTTTCTAAGGTTTTGATGAGGTTGTAGGTTTCACTCCAGTATCAATAAAAGAATGAAAACAAAGGGAGCTTAGGCATTTTTCTACTACCATCTAGGCATCCATATCCCTGATAGATATACCTTGGGTTCCTTCCATTCTCTTTTCATTGTTTTTTTAAAAACCATGATGCATGGTATATTGACCTTATTTCATCATGTGAGATTTTCTTTTGATTTTATTTACATCTTATTTTGCTTTTTAACTCATTGATTTTCCCTTTTTTTAAGTTTAGATCAGCAAAAAAGAGAGAGAAATACCCCTAGTGAGTTGGTATAATTAGAAAACAAACCATTATTAGGACGTCCTTACTAGCCAAATCTAGACCCAAAATTATCATTTCCAAAAAGTATTATCTTGATAAGTGCATTTTATCCAATGAAACAAGAAAAAAATATAAATTTGTATGAATACTTGTGAGAGTATCTTCCATATTCTTGATAAAATTATTTAATTGCAACACCATCCAAGATAATCTTTGATTGCCTACTTTCATCCTAAAGAACTCAAAACACATAAATATACCTAGACTGTATTCTAATTTCCAAATGTGTCAATATTTTAATTTTCCTCTTTTCACAAGTTCTACATTTAGTTGATTTAGATGGATTTTGGTAATACTTGGAGCAAACACAATCTTGGCCATTAGATTAAAAAAAAATCTAGAAAGCAAGGAACTGCCCTAGAAAGCAAAATACTGAAAGCAAGAAAGACTAATCTAAGAAAAACCCTTGAAATCTATTCTAAAATTCATGAAATCTAATCTAGAAAGAATGAAATCTAATCTAACCCTATGTCTAAGCTCATCTAAATCCTCTCAATTCATAATATCTATATATGGAATAACTTTGAAGTAATGCTTTAGGAATTATTTATTAATCAGATATGTAAGCTCATTACCCTAGATGTCTTTCAGATGAAACACATTATTTCCCATGATCTATAAAATATATTATAGTCCAATCCATAATGGAGAAAACTTGTCATCTTGTATTTTATTTTCATGGGCTTTATCCCATAGTGTCACTAGATCTAAAATCTTGAATGCTTTGACTTTTGCTCTTTTATCAGACCACATTTTAACTACATCCTAGTGTTTATTGAATGTCTATAGGGATTTTATTCTTGAATCTTCCATATCTATTATATTGATCATTCTTGATTCTACTTTATCATTGGGCTCCATGTAGTCTTTTATGAATTGATAAGTAGGCAACTTTAGTGTGATAGGAAAAACTAGTTTGCATCCATACATTAGAAGATAAGGCAAAGCTTTTAAGGTTTGCTTGTATCTCATCTGGTCTACCCAAAGAGCATACTTCAATAGATTGTGCCAGTCTTTAGGCTTGTCCCCTATTGACTTCTTGATTGCCTTAATCAAATTTTTATTTGTTGACTTATCTAATCCATTCCCTTGATGGTAGTGGTTAGAAGCTGACCTAATTATAATTTGATTATCATGTGCCCACTCAATGAACTCTACTAATATAAATGTTGGTATGTTATCAAATAATAGAGAAATAGGTGTGTCGAATCTAGTAGTAATGTGTTCCTCTAAAAAATGAATCACATCTAGTCCTCTACTATTTTTTTATGGAAACTACTTTCATCTACCTGGTACAATAATTTGTAGCTATTAACATAAATTTATGGCTGATAGAAGAATTTGGGTTGATTGTAAAAATGAAGTCCAAGCCCCATTATATAAATGGTTTCCCCTCAAAAATTGGTTGTGGAGGCATAACTACATGAACCTCCATTTTGGCCAATGTTTAACATTCATGGAAATTTATAACATGCATGTGAGCATACTTGAAAATATTTGGCTAATAGTATCCCAACCTCAAAATTTTATGGGTTATGGTATTCCCAACAGGGTGACCATTGCTTATATTTTGATGTAAATTTTCTAGGATCTCCTTAGCCTCTTCTATAGATACACACCTAAGATATATACCTTCATAGATCTTCTTATAGATAACTCCCTTTTCGATCATGAAGTGAGAAGCCCTAAGCCTTAAAGCTCTCCTCTTTTCTCTATTATATTCTAGGGGACAAGTTCTTGTATGTAAGTACTAAACTATATTTTTATACCACTCACCTTTATAAAAACTTGTGCTTCACATACCTCTTCAATAATGATTCAGGGATCAGGCACAATCATGATCTGAATAATGCCTTACCTTATAATGATTTTTGTATGCCTAATTTCTATTTCAAACTCTTAGAGTTTAGCCATCCACTTCCCTCAATGTTCCCCTAGCTCATTCTGTGATAGCGTGAGTTTGACAATAGGGTCTAGGACAATAAAAATGGTTTTATTCCTCGAAATGTAATGTTTGAATTTATTTACTACTTTAATAAGGGCAAAGTTATAATTGTCAATCATGGAGTATTTGAGCTTTGCATCCTTCAGATTTGTACTCATGAAGGTAATTGGATGTTTTGTCTCTCCCTTCTTTTGTGTGATCATCATAACAATTATGTGTTTGAAAGTAAAGGAGTATAAATAGAAATATTTTGTAAAGTCTAGACTAATTAATACTATAGCTTATGATATCACATCCTTGATGTCCTACAAAGACATTTTGGTTTCATCTCTCCATTTTATCTTGGTATCTTACTTGAGTATGGTGTTTAGAGGCTTTACGATCATAGTAAACCCTAAGATGAACTTCTTTATAAAGTTGATCCTTCTAAATAATGATTTTAGTTACTTTTTACTATTTGGTGTCTAAATATTTGAAATTTCTTGGATTCTATCAAGATCGATGGTGATCCCATCTTTAGTGATGATGTGCCCCAATAGTTTGCCTTCAGTAACTCTGAATATACTTTTCTTTAGATTTAATGAAATGCTGAATCTTATGCATCACTCAAACATAGACTATAGGTGAACTATATGGTCCTTTTTATCCATTGAAAATATTATGAGATCATCCATATAAATAATTATACATTTCCCAGTTAGTCCTTTAAAGGCATGATCCATGGCGCATTGAAGGTAGCTCCTGCATTGATTAGGCTAAATGGAATCCTTTTATATGCATAAGTTCCTCATTTCATGGTGAACGTAGTATTCATCTAATCTTTAGCTTATACTAATACTTGGTTGTAACCTAAAAATCCATCTAAAAACAACATCATTTTAGAACCACTCATAATTTGTAGTACCTCATTCAGTAATGGTAGAGGGTAATTATACTTTTCAAAAGCTTTGTTTAGATTTTTGAAATACATGCATAGTCTAATTTTACCATTATCCATCCTTACTAGGAATAAATTATCCACCCATGTGGAGTGACATATGGGGAAGACAATTTTGGTCCTTAATAACTTTTCCACTTCTTTTTGAATAAGTGGCTCTAAGATAGGACTCATGGGTCTTTGCCTCTATCTAAACAACTTATGTTATTGATTGAGGGGAATGGTATGAGTGATAACTTGGGGATCATACAATTTTAAATCCACATATGTCCATGTGATAACATCCATGTATTGAGAGATTAAATCCCTCATTCACTGCCTTTCCTCAGGAGTGCAGCTAAGACCAATATTGACATAACATAGACTATGCTCATCTCCTAGATTTTCTTTCTTGAAGTTTGATTTGTTCACTTTGGGTTGTTGAATTTGATGTGCCTGAGGGTCTAAGCCAAAAGGCATTTCCAAGGAGACTAAGACAACTAGTATTTTATTTTCCTTAAGTTGGAGAATGCCTTCTCTATTTGTTTCTTTTTTACAAAGGTGGCTAACATCCTTATCATCAATGATTTGGGACTTAAAATCCCCTAAATTGGTTAAGAACTAGATAATCTATTACTCATCATTAAATACCTCATTTTTTTTACATTATCTATAATAGAGGGATATGGAACCAACTCAATATGAAATTTCTTTACCTGAGACTCTTGTAATGGCTCAAGATTAGTAGCAACTGTAACTACTGAATCGATAGCTATATTTTGCTCTCTTGATAGTGCTACTATGTTGAAATCTATAAATCTTTAAATTAAATCCATTATTTATTCGTATACCTTTTAAAACAATACAATTTTCATTGGTATTTGTTTCTTATCTAGTGAACTACCAACTTTGAATCCCCAAACACTTTTATCTACTTTACATTATTCTTTAGTAAAAATTGAAGCCCTAAGATTAAAGCTTCATACTTAACTCTATTAATATAGGGGAACTACAATTTTACAGGCAACCAAGAAATTATTACCTTGAGGATCAATTATCTCAATTCCCACACCTGATCCTTACTTGGACTTGGCTCCATCAAAATACATTGTCCATAGATGATCTGAACCTTCAAGCTTTGGGTTTTGCACCAATTTATGAGTAGTAAAAGTATAGATTCCTATTGAGGGAGAATAAAAATTTACCTCTTCATTATTGATGTTGTACTTGGTGATGGGATATTTCATCCTAGGCTCTTTATCAATTTTGATCTAATTTTTAATGCCTCTCTAAAGTAGCCAAATGTGTGAGAAATCTATGGAAATATATCCATTAATCATTTTAGATTAGTCTCTACTTAGCAATAGCCTATATCCTTTTGGTATTTCCACTACCATTATGTCGATGGTCATCTGGACTCTTGGCTCCAATGCTACTTAAATGTGTACATCATTCAGCTCTCCCACTACTAGCACTATCATCTTATCTATTTGAGAGACTAATATTTTTGAAGGGTTGGGAGTAAGACCATGATTCTTACATATAAAAGTAGGAATAATAGTTTCAAATGCTCCAAAATCAACCAAATAGTTATGAATATTCTTACCAAACACTATGATGGTTAGTACGAATAGAGGTACTTCAGTCTTACTCTTATAGATGACATTGATATCAGCCACTTTCACTTCTTTTTCTCTATTTGAGATTGTCCTAATTTTATCCATAGGTATCTTTCTAGTGATAGACTTCCATAGTAGCTCGTTTTGTTCTGTGATTTGGGCCAACTCGTGAAGTGTGATATTTGCCTTCTTCATATCTTTCATGATGTTGTATCCTCCAAATTTTCTTGACTCCTCTTTGTTTGGTAGTGGATTATTCCCTTTTAGAGGGGGTGGACTATTATCTACTTTATGGTTGGGTGGAATTGTTATGGTGTTTGGAGGAGTTAATATGGTTAAAGTTTGATTGCTCTTCAAATATTACACACCTCTCTAGAACTATTGAAGGACATGAACTTCTTCTAAATTATCTTTTGGTTCATTGTCATCTTCTCCTAGGAAGGGGAATTCATGAGTCTCAAAAAACATGGTTATGTAAGCCAATATAGGGTCTTGATGAGATTATATCTAATTATTCATCTAATCCTACCTAGTTACTTCCCTTTGAAAGATTTTAAACGTTATACAGAACTCAACATAGTTAAGCTCACCATGCTGAAGTGTATTGTGTATTCTACACTAATTAGGGAGATTTTTTTTAGTAATGTTAATTTTTGAAAGTCTACCAGACTATTCCATATTAATTATAGGCCTATTAAATGACTTGTTATATCTCTGGAACCTAGTGTTTTGGTTGCCCACCTGAGTATTGGTATTATCCAATTTTTGATGCATGTTCATAAAATCATTACTCAATTTCTAAACCATCTTTTGGATAGAATCCAATATAACTTTTATAGAATCTGTACCTTTTAGAATAGCCATGGGAATTTCAATTGCCTAATGGTTTTGTTGGTAACTGATACCTATCACATGATTATTTAGATAGCCAAAATTTGGCTGTGTTATTTGTGTCAATAAAGGAAATGTGTATAACTGATTTTGATTATATTCTAAAACATTTTACTTCATGTATGGTATAAAGTTGAGTGATGGGATTCCATTACTGGGGTTAGGTATCCCAAGTATATGTGGGTTGAGTTGTCTATCGATGCTAATGGCTTCTTTGAATACTAGTGCCAAATATTGACAATAAGTGTTCTTCTTAGGAATATGGTAGTAATGGGGTTTAAGGCATTTTTGTACATCTCCAAGGATAACATTGGTTGTGGTTTGTACCTAGGGGTCAAATAATTATACATGTTCTACCATATTGTATTGAAAGCATGGATAGGCTCATTAAGTTCTCTCTTCATGTTGGTGAAGTGTTGATATATCAATCTAGGATTGGTAACCTACTCAAACTATGTAAGAAAAGCCATTTGACAATCCTCCTAATTAGTGATGGAGTTTTATATTAGATTCAAATACCAATCTTAAGCAACATCCATTAAAGTAAAAGGAAATAATTTATGTGCAACATCTTCATCCACTACATTCATCAATCTTAAGGTAGCTTTAATAGATTTAATATGCTCTTCTATAGTCCTTAGCCCTAAAGGGGAAAAGGATGGTAGATATTTTTTAGGGTTTTATGTAAATCATACATCCCCTAGGATGGAAATGGTAGATCTAACTAACCAGTGTTGTTACTAGGCCATTGGTTGATTAGCAAGTAAATGGTTCTTTATAGGTGAAGAATTCCTTAGTAGAGGTGGATTGTTCTAAATTAGAGCTGTTAGCACAATTCTAGGTCTCTTATTTCTTACCAAGGGTGATACTAATAAACTAGCATGAGAATTAGATCTAGTCACTCTCTTAAGTGACTCTAATGCAACTCTATGTAAGGGTTAACCTCTTATTATTGGAAGGAAACTCAAAGCTCTCCTTCTAGTGCCAATGTAACTGTTGATGTGGGTTTTATGCACACCATAGCCATAATGAGGTAGCCTCTAATGTTTTAGGATCTTATTGGAAAAAAACTCCACTCTAGGGCATGATTTGTAAGTATGTGATCTTAGAAAACTTTTTGATGAAATAGTTGGTAAAGTATGCATGTTGTTAACAAGGTTTTTGGATGAAGGCATGGTTTCCTAATAGAGTGAATCCTTAGGTGAGTTGGATGGGTGGCTAGATTTTATTTTAGAATGGGTAAATATCAATATAAAAACATAAAATGAGGGTAAGGTATGGTAGAAAAGGAATCCTTGTGAGTCTTAATAATTACTTCCTTGGTTGGTTTCTAGACATACCTATGTCTTCTTAAAACTAGTGCCTACTAGTAGCAATTGCACACTAGTAACAAGACACGGTTAAAGAGCCTAAGGGAATGGGGATTTAGGAAGTCCAATAGCCTCAAAAAAAGGTTTCTCCTATCATAGTAGGTATTTCACACCCTTAAATTAGGATATTATGGATCAGGCTAATGGATTATCCAAGGCAATGATAACACACACTCAAAAAACTACACCAAGAAAACATAAGCACACATCTATAAATATGTCTCAATATATCTTAACTATTTTAATCAACTCATTTACCAATATTTAATATTTATTACACATCTAAGATTAGCACAGTAATCAAAATAGTCAAGAATCTATTTGTATCATTAGCACACTAAAGATTTATTGAAGCAAACAACCATATAAAATAACAACTAACAACACAACATTGGAAATAAAATACTCATACACTTCACTTGATGACTAAAATGGCTCCTGCTCTATATTCTAAAATTCTCTAACCAAGAACAAAGTGTGTGGTATAAATGTATATGTAGACCTTGGGGAGGGGTCACCTCATCCTCTAAGTCTATGAATGATTATTACATGTGGTAATTAAAACATGTAGTTTTAACTATGGTCAAAATTGTTTAAGCTAAAAAGCTATAAATAGACAAATTACCTTTAAAAAAGAAATATACATGTGTATAATAAAATACAAAATAAATTTTACACTGATTTGTCTATTTTACAAGGAATCTAAATATAAGTGCTATTAGTAATAACACATGCATATGTCTAAGTTTGCATTGGTTGGAGTGTTGTATGGGATTTAGTTAGAGTCAAAGTTAGAGTAGAAATTGAAGATGTAGCTCCACTACCAAAAAAATTCTTCTTATTTACCTCATTCTCCTTATAAGATTTATGCGTCACCTCATGTTGATGATGAATGATGTCCAAGTTAAGCAGTGAAGGTCGGTAGAGTCTCTTAGTTAGCCTAAGGAGTCGTGCATGTTCATCCTTAGTAAGTTGGAACTTACTTCTAAAAATCTCCACTTTGGTTACCTTCCTTCTCACTTTGCTTAACTTTGATTTTATGATTTCCATTTCCAATCCTTGTATGCTTTGCTTGAATTTATCAATGGCCTCTTGAATGATTTTGTCAAAATTAATTCTACTAATCAATTTACCTATAGAATCCCTTGCTTTAGATAGTTTTAATTTGTTCAAAATTTGGAGGAGTTGGGCCTCATGCACTTGGTAATATAATATTATGGCTAAAACTACCTTCAATGACTCCTTTACCTCCTCATGTCTAATGAACACCAAGTTTAGTGCATTAGATACCTCAAATGTAGTCATTAGATCAAGATGGTTGTATAATGAGTTACCTATGTAGGAAACTAGCATCTTAAACCTAGTACTATCTTGAACTAGAGAGCCATAGAGTTGATTTGCTTGGTTCATGTGAGGCACCATCTCAACCTTCATGAATTCCATGGCCTCTAGAGAATCTTATCACTTAGAAGTAGCCTTCCTTACCTCAGCTTTGATGCTTGTAGGAATGTGCATTATACTAGATTATTATTTAAGTTGCTCAATTTGTGCCTATAATTCTTGCACTTCCTCCTCTATCTCTTGGTGAGCCAAATCTATACCTTCATGGATGGCTACAACCACAACCTTATGTGTTTGAGCCAAGTCTAAAATATTTTCTTCATATACTGACTCTCTTGGCTACCTATTATACCTCTTAGTGAGGGAGAACACTGAATCTCATTCTTCAAGGATGATACTCACCCCCTAGTCATCCTTAAATTTCATCTTCTTAAATCTTTAGATTGAGCCAGTTGAGGAGTCAAATAGAGTGGACATGGAGGGGAGCTCAGTGACCTTATAAGCTAGTATTTGTGTCCTCAAATCAATAGCCCAAGTGGGAATGTTGAAGGGTGCCTCAGTTTTTGTAATAACAATTTCATGATCATCCTCCTCTTTTTCCATCTTTTGTTTCTTACTGGCCTTGGTCAATACATCAGGCAAGGAAGGCCATATTATTTTTGACTAGTCCACTCTTCTAACTTGAGGAAGTGAATGGACTATAATAATGTGAGGTTTTGCCTTCCTCCCCCTGCTTGTGTTGGTTATTGTAGTTTCTTTGATAGAAGTGAAAGTGGGGAGTGGAAAGGAAAGTTATGTAGATTGGACATGTTGTTGGGGAGTGGCTAGATCAGTCTACACCTTCTTAGATTCTTTATAATTTTTGTGAAGTCTCATAATATAAGTACCAATAGGAATAGAGGGAATAGCCATAGGAAATGGTGTAGTGGTGGTAATGGAGGGATCAGTGGCGATTGTAGAAATGGAGGTAGAGATAGAAAGAAGCAAGGGGGTGGATGTAGTAGAAGGTGTGGGGGATTTTATAGGATAAATAAATTTTGAATCAATAATGGAAATTGAAGCCAAAGAAAAGGTAACAAAGGCCTAAGTACCTTGAATTTGTAATTTAATATGTCCCCTTGAAGGCTTATAACTTTGGCCTCCTCCAATTTAGCCTCCTCATATGAATCATCTACCAGGGCCTTGATGATGAATTCATCTCTTCCTGATTGCTTCAACATCAAAGGTTGAATGGGCAAGCATTGAGATGTTTGCATTATGGGGTCACCTATAGGAGTTCTTGGCTTCCTAGTGTAATCCAAGGGGGTATATACCTTAAAGGGAGAGTCATGGGAGGAAAATGTTTCTACTTATGTAGTAACTATCCCAATAGTTGAAATAGTAGACATGTTGGGGGTAGCCATATGGACTTGAATGGTTATAGCAACATGTATCTCTTCTTCATCAGAGTCTAAACTGATAGGATCTCCTCTTTTTCCTTTTTTTAGTATACTTCACTCAAGGATCTTGGGTTCCCTCTTTACTATTTTCAATTTCAACTTCAACATAAGTCCTTAAGATAAGGAAGCTTCTTTCTCCCTAGACTACCCTCTCTACAAGTCTGAATACTACCAACCCTTAAAGAGAGCTCTTTAATTATCCAATTATGTAATAGAGATACTAGGATCTATTTGGATCATCCCTATATGTTCTTACTATAGCCAAAAAAAATTGGCTCATTATTAGACTTCTTAATCTAATACAACATTCAAGAAAAAGAATTCATAGTAGTAAGGTTAATGGTAGTAAGGGATGTTGAATCCACAAATGTGTTGTTGGTTATGCCCATGGGGGTCCCAATCTCTCATGGCATTGTAGGGAAGCTGTATCAGTTCTACTTTATCATAACATCACCAAGATGTTTTTTCATGGAATATGTCATTTTGCCTATTGTAATAAGGATCCCAAAAAAGAAGGCTTTCTTTTGCCTAGTTAAATCTTCCTCAATGTTGTTTCACAGTTGGAAAGCAATTTCCTATTCTTTTAGCTTATTTGGTATGTATTTGGGGAGACATAAGGGCTCTACCTTATTCCCTGAGTTCATAATGACTGTAAAGTTTGGATATAAGAAGCAATCTCCCTTTTCGCTTGAATTATTCAAAATATTTTCCCCAATACAAGGCATGGGTGAGCCATGGATGGCTTGCCACACCTGTGGATAGATGTTTTCACATATTTTAACCATGTGCTTTTGATAATCATATGTGTGGATGAATTGAAAATGGTTTCAAATTTTATTCTTTATACAATCTATAACCGAAGCCCATATATTTCCCAAGTCTTTATAACATGTCATCATAACTACATCAACCAAATATGGCATCATAAAAAAGTCTCCTATAATATTGGGGCATTTATCCTTGTGTATAATCTACTCCTTTAATATTAAGCTAATTATCTCCCCCAAGGCATAAATATCATCATGTGATAACATCATATATAGTAAAGGCACCCAATCCAAATTTATGAATTAGATGTTGGGTATCCCATATAACTTGTTGAGTAGAGCCATACCTATTCAAACTCCCAACCTAAATTTGTCTATTGGAATGGCTCCCTTTAGCTTTGTCCCTTACTAGGTGATGGATTGGCTTAGGAGAAACCATGAAGTGAGTGCCTTTATGATTAAGGTTTAAGTTTTGAATTGCACCCAAGTGTTTTTATCATAGTATGCGTATGGGATGCTAAGAGATAGATATCTTTGGAAGGCACTTCTAGAGATGCACAGACTATTGTATCTCCATAAAAATGCAATAAGTAATCATCCTATGATATCTTACCAGCAAAGAATAAATCCCTAAAAATGTCAATACATAGCATGACTTCTGGCTTTACCATGGTGAAGTGTAATGTTTGTCTCTTGTAGGCTAAGAATTCTTGAACAAACAACCTTTTTGATCATACTATCTCATCATCTAAGGAAAACATATCAACTAAATTAATTACATCCTAAAACTATGAATAGTTGTGATACTTATCTTCAAATACCCCTACATCAAATATGGTGTCTTTAAATTCTATAGATTATTTGATTGAAAATATAGATGAGGGATTAGTTCTTTGGGATGACCTGGATGAGGAAACCATAGCTACATGTTCATGCCTATATCTTGCTCAATGTGTTGTAAATTATGTATAACTATAAATTAATGAGATTGACTCAGCTCTAGATTGATTTTTGTTCATTGTATACTCTTCAAAGTAAACACTAGGGATCTCATTCATTGTTTAGGGATAAGGATACTTTAATCACAAGATAGCATGAATGCAAATGACATATTAAATGGCTATGTATCATCTATATAAGATCCTATATTGAATATCATTTCATGTGATATTAAATATACAATATTTACTTTTTAAATTTGTTAGCTTGGGTTGGTGGGGGCTCTTATAATTTATCAAATAGGAAATATTTTATCTCTACTAAGTATGGAATTTAATATCAATAATGTTTTTCATAATAAATCACTAAAAAGTATTACATCCAAAAGGTGATTTTTGGTCAATGTACATAAATAATTCCTTTGGGGGAATTATTTTGGACAAAATGTTTGTGACTATTGTTCCAAAGGACCTTGAGTAAAAGTCTTGAAGTAATTATTTCGAAGGGCTATTTCATTATTAAAGGGTACTTCCAAACTTTCTGAAGGGTAATTTCAATCTAATGGGTCTACTTCATAGGGCATTTTGTCCATGACAAAAGTCTCGAAGGGTCTACTTCACAAATGTCGAAGGGTATTTTTGAAATTCTTGAAGGGTAGTTTAGAGGGCTGAAGGGCACCTTTGATTTCTAAAGGGTTACTTTTATATGGCTAAGGGTCACTTTAAAGGTCCCAAAGGGTAGATTTGGAAACACTCTAAGGGTGTGTGTCCTTAATTCAAAGGGTAGGTTTAGGATTTATAAAAGGCATGTGCCCTTCGAAGGAATTCTTTCAAGGATTTTGCATTGAATGAAATGCCCACAATAAAAGTCTAAAGGAAATGGATATATGGTAAAAAGTCCTAAGATAGAATTCCTAAAGGGCAAGTCTAAAAAGGGTATATGGATGTTTCATAAATGTTTAAAGGTCCTTTTTAAAATATTCAAAGGGTAGGTGACCACTTTGAAAAGGGATCATAGCTTAGGACAAAAATATGGTAGGGTAGGTTCAACCAAATTTGAAGGGTAGGTGCCCTTTAGAGGAATTGTTTTGGGGATTTTACATCAAAATAAAAGGTCTAAAATAATAAGTCTCAAGGGGATGGTTTATGGCAAAGGATCCTTTTATAAGGTCCCAAAGTATTTACTTAGTGATATTTATTTTAGATAAAATATTTGAAGGAATTAGCAAAGGCATGGAATAAGAGCTTCAAAGGAAATACCAAAAGGTAGGCTACATAAAATCAAAGGGTATGTACCCTAAATAAATGGTCAAGAAGGGGTGAATTGTTCCATTCAAAAAAGGTTGAAGGGATAGCTGGAGGGGTCTCAAACGGTAGGTGGAAGGAAACTGAAGGGTCTACTTTAGGGCATAATTTTCCTAAAGGATCTACTTCATAAAGGCCAAAGGGAACTTTCAAAATTCTTGAAGAGAACTTCCATATGCCTAATGTCCATTCTGAGAGTTATAAAGGATAAGTTGGAGAGGGTCAAAGGTATAATCCATCAGGATTTTATTTTAGGTAAAATGCATGTGGTCTGAAATCCCTTAAGGTTGAAGGTTTTTACGCTGAATTTTGTCAAAAAAATTATTTCAAACAAGGAGCCTACAACAATTTATTCGATAAGATGAGTCTTTCTAAAAGAATAAGCCTAAAGGAAGTAGGACCAAAAATTTCCCAAAATAATACATCTGAAGGATAATTTTACACAAAATCTAAATGAATTATCCTAAAGAATTCATTTGCATCACACAAGTTAGCCACATAAATATTAAACATAATGCCAATATCACCTGTCAAAAAAGTAAAAGTCCTAGATTTCCAAACTTTACATAAAACATATGAAAAGGATTCCTCACTAAGATCATATTTCAAAAAAAGTGGGTCCCCATTTCCTTCCAAAAAAAGGGGGTATTGGGTACAACATAAACTTAGTGTCAAAAGTGGACCTATGATTTTAAAGATAAGGATACATGTTTTTGGATATTACAATTAAAACCATTCTTTGATATCACACAAAGATAAATTACAAGTAGTTACAATTACCTATGTAAAAAAAAAAAGGAAAAACCTTCCTAAAATAATCTAGTAAGTTACAAATGCTAACATATATTGATAGCATCTAGAGGCTAATGATTCTATCAAGGCACATCTAAAAACTCATTTATGGATTTGAGCATCTCTTGATCTAGTTTCTAGCCATTTATTCTACCTGCATCTAATATTTGACTTACATATAATAAAACCATGTTAATTTTAGACACTTAAATTTAATCATTAAGTGTTTGACATTATTTAAACTTGACCTCCTTACCCTGCTTGGCTAATTAGCCATTTCGATAACTTATAGTCTCTACAAGAGAATCCATAATATTACAATCTATTTTAATAATACTAATTAAATGACTCAAACATACCTATATTAATTACACAATCCTTTTACACTAGTTCTAAAAGTCTCTATCTTTTTGGGACAATATAATGCTAGGTTAGATAGGTCTGTGATATAGCCTTGTTCACTAGCATGACATTATACCCCATGCCCTAGTGGTAAATTTTTAAATTAAATACATTGTGTTTTACCCCTATCACACTTTTAGAAAGGTTAGTTATCACAAATATTCAAAATATTACTCTATATAATCACATCAAGGCTTCTCCAAACATATCTAGTAATCACTTAAAAATTCTACTACACATTGAGAAAAAAAAGTACTATTTATTCCAATTCCAATTTCAATTTTGAATCATTCTAAAAATCATAGGCCAAGTTTTAATATTATTTATTGAAGGTCAATGATATTTAAGGTCAAGGGTACTCATTATAATGGAATTAAATAAATCTATCTATTTGCATTCATATATCAAAGTCATTATTCACTCACTCACTCTATGAGAGAGAACTACATCATCCTGAGGCCCTTCTGGGATATGTAGGCAACACTTAGATTACACAAGTTTTTATAAAGTTAGGTCATATACTCCCTTAACCCTATTCCCCCTTTTGACATTCTATCTATATTTTATTTATTTTTCAAAATCTAAAGTTATTATTTTTTAGGTATTTTACACATCAAATCATCATAAGCACTCAGATAGTAATTCCTCGTAAATAGACACATGTACCCAAATCAAAAAATTAGTTACAAAATTAATTAGGATGTGTCCATATTCAATAGACAAGGTCATAATTGATCCTTATCCCAACATAATTTGAATTCCTATTTTTAAATGCAACATAATTCATAGGTATTTTCAACTAGTTTCCACTCACATTTAGCTTACACAGTCAGTTAAAAACTAGATCTAAACTAGGTTTGCATATCTATTGGTCAATTTACTATTTTATCTAATTTTTAATTATGTAAATTTTGTATTTTACATTTAGATCTTATATTCATTGTATTTCAATTTTAATAGTTTAGATATATTTATTTGAGTCATTTCAATTCAAAATGGATTAAACATTTTGGTGAACCATTATTTTAGTTAAAACACTACTTGTTGTTTGATTGATTTTTGTGTGGTTTAGGATTTCAACTAAATGTCATATTTCATAAACAATAAAAAGTCTTAATTACTTACACAAAAACATTTTAGATTTTATTTTCTATTACTTTTTGCTTATTTTAAAAACCATGTTCCAACTGTTATTAAACTATTTAGTGATTGTCATTACATGCTATGTGGTGATCTATTCTAGAAACTTCATGGTGTCAAAGTTTCTACCCAAATACTCACAAACATTGTATAATACTAAACATATAGTTTTGTTTCCACATACCACATAGTATATCAAAATTTATAGGATTCCTTTTTTATACTATAGTAAGCCTCTTTTAGTCATTTGATTTATGGCATACCTAAGAGGGAAGTATCACCCAAGAAAGTTGCTCTCACCATACCCTCAAAAAATAGTTTTTTGGGCTACATTCATAGTTTTTTAATTATATTTAGTGATCTAAAATATTAGGCCAACACTAATCAACAAACATGAAAGTATATTAGATATCCCACACAATCATTCAAACCCTGGACTATATCACCCTCATACCTTTCTTTTTACATGAAATGTATTCATAATGGGATTAATGAGTGCATGTTCCTTTCATGTGATAAATGGGATTATAAAATACATTCACACACACACACACACACACACACACACACACACACACACATATCATGCTATTTATTATGTTTTTACATGGATTAAATTCTAAATTAATAAATAACCCACACCAAATAATTGATAATGGCCTTCCTATTTAAAATGGTTTTGCTAATATATCATGTCATTACTCTTATCCAATAGATTTTGTAAATTATGTAATGACTTAGGATCAAGAGGAATCATATGTCATACATTATGTAAAATATTCAACTTTAAAATCTATTCCATTGCTTACTTCACACCCTCTTGAAGCGCAAAACATGGCTCTCATTTCATAACTTAATACTTAGGAACAATTTGGTCCAACAGATTAAGAAAAAATTATGCAATATCTTCATGAACATCTATAAAATGTTGGATCATTCTTATATTTTTTTATCTATGAACAAGAAAAATGGTACCAAGATAATTCTTCCAATTTTTTCCACTTCTTTTTTAGCATCCACTCCTACTTCTACACCTTTAACTACTTATATATCATCATCTCTTGGTTTGGGATCATCACATGGTTTCCAACAAATATACATGCTTATGCCTACTCATGCTACATATACTCCTTGAATTTTATACTATAAAAATGTTACTTTATATCATACCATTATTGTAGTACAATCTAAGATATCTCAAATTAATCAAACCATTTCTCATACTAGCCATTTTATGGACTCGTGTTTCTTGTTACATAACCTTTTAACACTCGAAATTGCATCTTATCTATTACTAGTTGGATTTGTGGCTATTAATATTCATATATATGAAGTCAAAGGTGATCTTGAATAATATTTACATGCATTTCATGAATCTTGTCTAAACTAGGTGGATAATGAGAATTTGTTGACAAATCTCATTCCAAGAAGTCTCAAATAATATTCTCTTGGATGTCTCTATGATTTTCATCTTAAATTAATAAATGATTTAATCCTTTAGAAAAATAGTTTTGAACACATTTTCTATAAACATTAGTGTAAATATATCATATGCTCATATTTCAAATCTCAAACAAGAGTCCAATGAAATAATCATTTAATTTGCTCTAAGATACAAGACTATGCTAGAAAAAATTACAAATCAAATGGTTGATAATGAGATTAAATATAATTTCCTCAAAGTTTTTTTCTCCACTCCAAGAGTCTATTATGTTTGATAATTTTAAGTATTTTGGCGAGCTATGTCATACATTAAAAAAGTGTGAAGTCAAATTGATTACTTTGAACAAGTTCAAGTATAGTTTCAGATGTTAAGTTTTAAAGCAATACAAATTATAAGAGCAAACTAAATGAAATCAAGAGTAAAGCTAAAGTTATAATTAATTTTATTTTAAAACCAACATAAAATATTTAATTACAAGTTCCATGAAGGAGACATTTTTCAAGGTTGTACCTTTACCTCCTCATGTATTATTTCAAAAACTATTTTAATGTAATCCCATCACTCTTCATCCACTAGTGGATCTAAACATGTCTATACACAAAGTTATAAAATTTGATGGTCATGCATATTGTGACTATCATATACATATTGGGAATTCAAAAAATAAATATTTCAAGCTTAATCACATGATTAAAAATATCATTGATGAAAACATTATTGATATTGGCACACCTATAAAAGAGGCTAAGCTATAAGTAAATGAAAATTCAAAGCTCAAAATGTCCAAAGATCATTTTCCAAATCATGAAACAATAAATTAAAAGGGACAATTATAAATTTAATTATACATATAATTATCATCCTACTCCTTCTACATATGGGCATCCACTTGATAGCATCATTGGTACAGTTACAATCAAACAAGCATCATGTCCTTATGACACATTTGATGATAGTGAATTTTTTTATGATGATTCAAATATACACACACTCTTTATTCAAGCATATGTTGACAATAATTCCATACAAACTATTATGATAGAAAATGTAACAAGTGAAAATATGTGCATCATAACACTCCTATACTCTCTTGGTAATATAGAGAAATATTTATAGAATACTTATAAAATTTTCAAAACATTTTATGGTCATGCACATGATACTCTTGGACATATATTACTACCTTTACAATTGGGCCCTATCATATTTCTCACTCCATTATTATTTATATTAAGCATGGGGGTATCTTATATTCTATTAGGATGCCCTTGTATAGAAAATATTATAGCAATACCTTATACAATGCATAAATGTCTCAAATATATTCATAATAATCAAGTGGTCAAAACTCTAAAAATTTAATATGAATATCCTTTGGAACCAATGATATTTACTTCTCTTACATAAAAATTGGAAGGGAAATAAAATAATCAACATGGTAATGAAATAGGCTATATAGGTATTCAAGAGCATATTACATAATCAATTTATTAATCTATGTATGACCATGATATAGTTACACATGAACAAAATATAAAAGCATTTTATACATCTACTTATGAGCATGGCAATTACATTATGATCATAATCAATTAGTCTCAAAGTTAATGATGAATTTTTGTAATAATAAAGTGGCACATTATAAGATATATCCATATCCTACGCATCACAGGTTTATTCAGATAGGCTCACCATAGATACAAGTTGTTACATCTTATCATATTACACATGAGGTACATGTTTACATGGGTATATAGTAGTGATTCAGATGGTTATATGATAACATATGGATATTATTCAAATTTAGAGGCATCTACAATGAAACTTATTCTTCATAAGCCATTCCTTCATGACATGATATGAGTTATGCATAGATGACTCCCATTACATAAATGATTAGTTACTTACTTGAACTTTCCTTTACATATAATTTTTTTTATTTTACTTCCTTTTTAATTCTT